>SJXQ01004676.1:0-14203 GCA_006408695.1 Aepyceros melampus
TATACAATGGAAGTGAGAAATAGATTTAAGGGCCTAGATCTGATAGATAGAGTGCCTGATGAACTATGGAATGAGGTTCTTTACATCATAGCCAGGTCTTGTTGACAAGGTGGAGTAAAGCAAGCATGCAATTATCTGGGTAATTTAAGCCACCACCATGCTTTGTCTCTATTACCTGGACAATTCACTAGAGAGGAAATCAATAGTGAAGAGATTATTAACTTGCGATTATTCAGGCAATTTAAGTCGAAGCAATGTTTTCGCTTGAATTATCCAGATAATTGCTTCAAATCTTTATTTTGCTTTGCTAATTGAAAGCTAACCTTGATTTTTAAAAAATGGCTTAAGACAGCAAGTAGCCTGAGAGATCCTAGTTCACACCTTCATCCCTGGAACTTATATTGACAGTTGATTTCATTATATTTTTATAAGGTGAATAAAACATCTAACTTCAGGGACTTCCCTGGGGTCCAGTGGTTAATAATCCACCTTGCAATGCAGGGAATGAAGACATAATTCCTAGTTGGGGAAGTGAGATCCCACTTGCCATAGAGCAACTAAGTCCATGCAGCCACAGGCAACTACTAAGCCCATTCCCTCTGTAGCCTGTATGCCACAACTATCGAGCCTGTGTACTCAACTGGATTGCCTGTGCACCACAATGAGAGATCCCACATAATGAAGAAAGATTTGTGTGCCACTAAGAAGATCTTGTGTGCTGCAACTAAGATCTGACACAGTCAAAAAACAAACAAGCAATTGCAAAAACAAAACCAAAAAAATCTAACTTCACACACAAGGACCAGGTAAGTTAAGTGCTAGGTAAAGTGTCTATGTGACTATGGAGAAAGATGAAACCATATAGTCTTCACAGACCATCATCAAAACAGTGCCATGTCCTTTGTTCAATAATAATGGTCCAAAGGAAACTGTGTCAACTAATACAGAACCACACAAAGGCATTGTTCCTGCCCTATACATTGAATTAACATATGTGTATTTATACATTTACATACGTGTATCTCACATAGCCAACGACAGAAATCTAAATATAGGGCAGTTCAAGCACTCCAACTGGCTCCCTCGTGGCCCCTCGTAAGCAATTCCCCACCAGAATTAACACCCACACTGCTTGTTTTTGACTTCATATATATGGTCTCATACAGTGCATATTCTTTTGTGTCTGGGTTTTTTCCCAGTCAATATTTATCTGTGAGATTCATCCATGGGTGTATATCTTTCTCGTTGCTGTGTACTATTTTTTTGTATGAATGTGTCACAATTTACTTATTCATCCTGTTGTAGATGAATGTGTGTGTTATTTCCAGTTTGGAGTTCTTAAGAATAAAGCAGCTGTAAGTATTCTTAAATCAGAGAAGGCAATGGCACCCCACTCCAGTACTCTTGCCTGGAAAATCCCATGGGTGGAGGAGCCTGGTAGGCTGCTGTCCATGGGGTCGCTAAGAGTCGGACACAACTGAGCAACTTCACTTTCACTTTTCACTTTCATGCATTGGAGAAGGAAATGGCAACCCACTCTAGTGTTCTTGCCTGGAGAATCCCAGGGACAGGGAGTGTGGTGGGCTACCGTCTATGGGGTTGCACAGAGTTGGACATGACTGAAGCAACTTAGCAGCAGTAGCAGCAGCAGCAAGTATTCTTAAATAAGCAAACAAACAAAAAAAAACTATTGCCATTCACCTGTAATTGCCCCTGGTTGAGAGCAAAAGAATGTTATGCATGATATTGTATCTTCTTCAGTCCTTAGTCTGTAATTATGTAGATTATGTCATGGTTTTCTTGGGTTCAGAGAAAAGTGATACCTAAAGAAAGATACCCTGATACCTAAAGAAAGAGGGGATTCATTTATTTTCAAGATACTCACAGGCTAGGAGTTGAAGATGCCCCCTTCTGTTTCCTTCTTAGGACTCCTCTGGAGCTCACGCAGGAAACCTCGGCATCTCTCAACACATTTACTCATTATTATGCTCTTTTACCTGCAAAAGACCTAGAAGCACTGCTTTTGCACTTCACCTCTTAATATGTGCAGCTCAGCTAATTATTTCAATCTGACAGCTTCCTATTTCTAAACTCTCAAGATAGGAATATGATTGATTCTGCTCATTTTTTTCAAGCTGTGTGGTGTGTGTAGAATGAACACAAACCTGTTGACCACAGCAAGCCCATAAGCAGGGCAAGCCCCTAGGTTCAAATGGAACAGAACCTTGTTCTAAACGTCTATTTGCACTGGTGTAGACACTGGCTTCTCTTAGAAGTGTGTATGCTTGGGGCGGGTAATAAGTCACTTTGATAAAGTGAGAAGTCCTCCTGAGAAGCTAGAAATATGCCTTAAGAGAATTGTTGAAAAGTTGCACAATTCAGCCTTTTCATTCTTCAAGTGATGATCGCATATAAAAATAAAAAAATATCAAACAAACATTACCTTGAATAAAAAATAGGGAGTTCTAGGGACTAATAAATGTTATATGCAGACATGTATGGAGCATTCATTTTACTCCAGGCACTGGTATTTGGAACTCAGAAGCAAGACAGATGATGCGTCTCATGTACTTAATTTATAGTGGAGGAGACAAGATATATGAAAATACCCAATGTCTACATAGGATGAAGTCTGTAGGGATGAAGGGAATGAAGGGACAGAGAATGCTTACAGGTAATACTTAAGTGAAATGTTAGAGATTTTTATGAAGGAGTGATATTTGAGCAGAGATTGGAAAGAAGCATGTGAAAGATGTGCCAAACAGGAGTGTTTGCAAAAATTCCCACATCAGTCATTTCTTTTGTTTTATTCACTAGTTTGTGGTATTTTTTAGATTTCACAAGTAAATGATATAATGCAGTATTTGCCTTTCTCTGTCTGATGTCATTTCACTTAGTACTTAATTTCACTTAATACTCTCCAAGTACATCAATGTTGTTGCTAATGGCAAAATTTGGTTGCCAGTGCAGAGAGAGAAGCAGAGAGGGAAAATATAGGGGTATGGGACTAAAAGGTACTATTAATTATAAAATAAGGTGCATGCATATATTGTACAACATGGGAAAATACAGCAAACATTTTATAACTATGAATGGAGTACGGGCTTTAAAATTTTGAATCACTGTATTGTATATTTGTAGCTTATAAAATATTGTATAACAAATACACTTCAACAAAAAACAAACAAAAATAACTGCTGCTAATTAGATTAGAGACTGTCATAGGGCAAAGGAGAAAACATGGATGCCATCTAAGAGTCTGTTGCAATTTGTGGGTTTGACTAGTCAAGGCTATGGTTTTTCCTGTGGTCATGTATGGATGTGAGAGTTGGACTGTGAAGAAGGCTGAGTGCAGAAGAATTGATGCTTTTGAACTGTGGTGTTGGAGAAGACTCTTGAGAGTCCCTTGGACTGCAAGGAGATCCAACCAGTCCATTCTGAAGGAGATCAACCCTGGGATTTCTTTGGAAGGAATGATGCTAAAACTGAAGCTCCAGTACTTTGGCCACTTCATGCGAAGAGTTGACTCATTGGAAAAGACCCTGATGCTGGGAAGGATTGGGGGCAGGAGGAGAAGGGGACGACCGAGGATGAGATGGACAGGTGATGGACAGGGAAGCCTGGCGTGCTGCGATTCATGGGGTCGCAAAGAGTCGGACACGACTGAGCGATTGAACTGAAGTATATGAATGGTGAGAAATGGTAATTCACATTTGTATGATATAGTTTGACCTAAAAGCTGATAGAATTTGCTGATGGTTTGGATTTGAGGTGTGGGTGAAACAAAGGAGTTAAAAATGATGCAAGCATGTTAGCTTAAATGAAAAGTATGCTATTGGCTGACATGGAGAAGACCCAGGGGTCAAGCTCTGGGGTGCAGAGAATGAAGAGTTCACTTTCAGCCAAGTTAATTTTGAGGCTTATATTAGTCATGCAAGCTTAGGTGCTAAATAACTAGGTGTCTAATTCTGGAGTTGAAGGGAGAGATTAGACAGGAGAATAGATGAAAAGATATCTTTAAAGTGAAGCCAAGATGACTTCATTAGACAACTGTGCTGAACAGAACTGTCTCTTCCTTAAATTCTGGATGTCTCACCTCTTTTTCTTCTATCTATAAACATTAGTTTCCAACTTCATCATCATTACAAACAAATATCCCCCATTATGATACTTAAGGCAGAAGTGTGGCTTAGGGGAGCTACCGCTCACCCAAGTCAGGGGCAGCGGCTGAGAGGAGCTACCCCAGGCCCCATGGCAGGGGCGGCAGCCGAGATAACCACAATGGTGTGATCACTCACCTAGAGCCAGACACCCTAGAATGTGAAGTCAAGTGGGCCTTAGAAAGCATCACTACAAACAAAGCTAGTGGAGGTGATGGAATTCCAGTTGAGCTATTTCAAATCCTGAAAGATGATGCTGTGAAAGTGCTGCACTCAACATGCCAGCAAATTTGGAAAACTCAGCAGTGGCCACAGGACTGGAAAAGGTCAGTTTTCATTCAGATCCCAAAGAAAGGCAATGCCAAAGAATGCTCCAACTACTGCACAATTGCACTCATCTCACATGCTAGTAAAGTAATGCTCAAAATTCTCCAAGCCAGACTTCAGCAATACATGAACCATGAACTTCCAGATGCTCAAGCTGGTTTTAGGAAAGGCAGAGGAACCAGAGATCAAATTGCCAACATCCGCTGGATCATGGAAAAAGCAAGAGAGTTCCAGAAAAACATCTATTTCCACTTTATTGGCTCTGCCAAAGCCTTTGTCTGTGTGGATCACAATAAACTGTTGAAAATTCTGAAAGAGATGGGAATACCAGACCACCTGACCTGCCTCTTGAGAAACCTATATGCAGGTCAGGAAACAACAGTTAGAACTGGTCATGGAACAACGGACTGGTTCCAAATAGGAAAAGGAGTATGTCAAGGCTGTATATTACCCTGCTTATTTAACTTTGATGGAGAGTACATCATGAGAGATGCTGGTCTGGAAGAAGCACAAGTTGGAATAAAGATTGCCAGGAGAAATATCAATCACTTCAGATATGCAGATGACACCACCCTTATGGCAGAAAGTGAAGAGGAACTAAAAAGCCTCCTGATGAAAATGAAGAGAAGAGTGAAAAACCTGGCTTAAAACTCAACTTTCAGAAAACAAAGATCATGGCAACCGGTCCCATCACTTCATGGGAAATAGATGAGGAAACAGTGAAAACAGTGTCAGACTTTATTTTTTCAGGCTCCAAAATCACTGCAGATGGTGATTGCATCCATGAAATTAAAAGACACTTACTCCTTGGAAGAAAAGTTATGACCAACCTAGATAGCATATTCAAAAGCAGAGACATTACTTTGTCAACAAAGGTCCGTCTAGTCAAGGCTATGGTTTTTCCACTGGTCATGTGTGGATGTGAGAGTTGGACTGTGAAGAAAGCTGAGCGCTGAAGAATTGATGCTTTTGAACTGTGGTGTTGGAAAAGACTCTTGAGAGTCCCTTGGACCGCAAGGAGATCTGACCAGTCCATCCTAAAGGAGATCAGCCCTGGGATTTCTTTGGAAATGATGCTAAAGCTGAAACTCCAATACCTTGGCCACCTGATGTGAAGTGTTGACTCATTGGAAAAGACTGTGATGCTGGGAGGGATTGGGGGCAGGAGGAGAAGGGGACAACAGAGGATGAGATGGCTGGATGGCATTACCCACTCAATGGATGTGAGTTTGAGTGAACTCTGGGAGTTGGTGATGGACAGGGATGCCTCATGTGCTGCAATTCATGGGATCTCAAAGAGTCAGACATGACTGAGCGACTGAACTGAACTGATGCTACTTAAATTATAGTAATTAAATTCTGATTACTTGATTAATACCCACTCAATGGATGTGAGTTTGAGTGAACTCTGGGAGTTGGTGATGGACAGGGATGCCTCATGTGCTGCAATTCATGGGATCTCAAAGAGTCAGACATGACTGAGCGACTGAACTGAACTGATGCTACTTAAATTATAGTAATTAAATTCTGATTACTTGATTACATTTTAATAATAGTTCTCTGCTCATAACTACTCCTGTTATTTTTCATTTCACCAAGACTATTTTTCTTTTCTTTTCTTAAAAATATATTTTACTCATTTATTCATTTTTTTAATTTGGCCTGGTCTTAGCTGCGGTACACAGGTTCTTCAATCTTTGTTTTGGCATAACCTTTTAAAAATTATCTTACTTCTTACTTTCTACATTAATTTCATGAGGTTCTTGATGCTGTTCAGTTACAAAATCATTTCTGACTCTTTGCAACCCCATGGACTGCTGCATGCCAGGTTTCCCTGTCCTTTACTACCTCCCGGGAGTTTGCTAAAAGTTCACGTCCATTAAGTTGGTGATGCTTTCTAAACATCTCATCCTCTCCTTTTGCCTTCAGTCTTTCTCAGCATGAGACTCTTACTCATCCTTTATTCTGGATTCACATTCCATTGTGATCCATATAGACTATACTTATTTTATCTTTAATTCCACAAATGTTTTTGGAGGATTATTGCATGCTGAGTTGTGAGCTTTATAAATATCCTGATTCTTTTCAATATCCCCTATTTTATGTTTGGAGCATAGTCTTGTAAGCACTATTGCTAACACTAGTAATGATGATCATCGTCATCCTTAGTACATATCTAGGGCTGTACTCTTTACAAACAATGTTCATATACATCGTTTCAATAAAGCCTGTCAATGGGATTATGAGGGAGATATTATTATCTCCATTTTATAGGCATTTATGCTGAATATATATTATGGCACCTGCTCTAGTAAATAAGGAAGATACAGAGAAGGGTAGAAAAATGACACCTTGTTTCATTGGCTTATAATGTGAAATAATATTTACATTTAATTAATAGAAAATGAGAATAGATCAAAGGTACAGTTGTTAAGTAATTAGAGGTACGGTGGCCTCTCTTATAGGAGCAAACACTGAAGCATGAGGACAAAAGACTAGATTTTCAGCAGCTCCCAAAATTCGTCATTTTAAGAGTGTGTTAAAAAAGTTGCCATTTTTTTGTTGTTGTTTTTAGGATAAAAATGAATCTGAATTGTTGCCAGAAGTTGTATTATATCATTTTTAATTATTCTAGGCCAACATACATAAGGTCCTTTCCATTAGGGTATAAACATTCCTCCTATATTATTAGATACCTTGAGTTGTTGAGGAGTCAACAGGAATAAAAATTACTTTTTTTCTGTATTCAACACTCTCAAATGAAACAACAAAAGGCCACATAAAGCTACAAACCACAGGAATTTTCTTTTTCTTTCTCTCTAATCATTATCATGAGAAATATCACTGTGTGGTTGCTTCCAACCAGTGTTTGATCTAAATTGTCCACTCAAAACATTCCTTCCTCATTATGAAAAATTATGTGAAGGAAGGAGTCCAGTGGATTCCTTCATCTTCTATATTAAGAAATTATGTTTGTGAGGTGAAGTGAAGTGAAATTGCTCAGTCGTGTCCGACGCTTTGCAACCCCATGGACTAGCAGCCTACCAGGCTCCTCCCTCAATGAGATTCTCCAGGCAAGAGTACTGGAACGGGTTGCCATTTCCTTCTCCAGGAGATCTTCCCGACCCAGGGATCGAACCCGGGTCTCCCACATTCCAGGCAGACGCTTTAACCTCTGAGCCACCGGGGAAGCCCCAGAAATTATGTTTAACATATTTTAATAACTTGTGACCAGAAGTTGCTGCTTTTGTTTAGGGCAAGTTTCCTTAGGTGTATATATCTTCTTTCTTGATTTCAACTAGCAATCAGGAAACAAGCTGTGTGACTTTAAATAAGTCACCTAATTCCTCAGTCCTTAATTGCCCTGGCTCTGTAGTGAGGAAGTTGAATGAAATGATCTCTATTCTTATTCTAATTTACAATTTTATGAGTCTGTGGCATGCACAATAAGCTCAATATAATACTCTGCTTGTCCTAGAACTTGTGGCCTTTTTTTTTTCAAAGTTCTTGTTCTTGTCTGGTTTTTGTGTAAGCAATCTCATGTAGTCTTAAGGATTTAACTACCACATGAATATTTCTTCTTTACCCCCAGACATGGATCTACAGCCTAACATTCCCCAACTGTATTTGTGGGGCACTAGGGAGAAGGCAATGGCGCCCCACTAGAGTACTCTTGCCTGGAGAATCCCATGGACAGAGGAGCCTGGTAGGATGTAGATCATGGGGTCGCAAAGAGTTGGACACGACTGAAAGACTTCACTTTCACTTTTCACTTTCATGCATTGGAGAAAGAAATGGCAACCCACTCCAGTATTCTTGCCTGGAGAATCCTAAGGACGGGGGAGCCTGGTGAGCTGCCGTCTATGGGGTCGCACAGAGTCAGACACGACTGAAGTGACTTAGCAGCAGCAGCAGCAGCAGCAGGGCTTCCCAGGTGGCGGTGGTTGTATAGAACCCCACCTGCCAATGCAGGAGACTTAAGAGATGCGGGGGGGGTCCTCGAGTTGGGAAGATCCCCTGGAAGTGGGCATGGCACCTTTCTCCAGTATTCTTGCCTAGACAGTCCCATGGACAGAGGTGCCTGGCGGGCTAGAGTCCATGGGATCACAGAGTCAGACAAGACTGAAGCTACTGAGCACACAGGCAGGCAGAGTTCCTTAGTCAGTAATGGCAATTCAACAGAAAAATAGCTCCATTGGAAATGTTTAGGATTCCGCTTACTCGATCCCCTACTTGGAGGTAAACAGACAACACAAAGCACATTAAGTGCTTTGAAAAATCTTGTACAGAAAGCTGCTGAAGTCAGTGTTTTAAGACTGTGTAGGATACCAGCAGATGTCTTTATTTACCTATCTTCTCTTGAACCCTGCAAACCCTCAGTCAGCACAGAATGTGAAGTTCCTGGTGCTTGGTTAAGTCGTCTGAGGTGAGGGCCCTTGCATATTTGTTCATGTGAGTCACTGGAAGTCTAAATTCTCACACTTTAACTTCTAAAGCTGCAAATAATATTTTCACTTATAGTCTCTGCAGTGACAAATCATTACCATAATTTAAAATATCTAATTGTTCAAGGCAGACCAATAAAAAAAAGTAAGGAAAAATAAAAGGAAACCGGGTTAGGCAAATTTATTTGCTCATTGAATAAATGCTGCAATATTTATGTTTTTTCCTTTTTACTTCAGTGATAGTAAAAACAATTGCTTAGATGGTTTGACATGCTTACTTAATACTTAATGTGGAATTCAAGACACAGCTGATTTGAGGGATATAAAATATTTCAAAAACCAAATGGTATGGGGAGGGAGGTGGGAAGGTGGTTCAGGATTGGAACTCGTGTACACTCGTGGTGGATTCATGCTGATGTATGGCAAAACCAGTACAGTATTGTAAAGTAAAATAAAGTTAAAAAAAAAACCAAAAAAACAAATATCTCAGATGTGATATGCAATTTAAAATACAGTGTTTCTGAAATCACTTTACAAGGACTTATTTTAATTCCTATAAGGAAGTTGGATGGATTATTTTATGAAATCCAAGCATGCAAAATAAACTTCCCTATGACTGATCTCATCAGATAATAATAAACTTTTTGGTAATATTAGAATAAATTGATGAACATCATTGTTTTTGTACACAAGTATATATTAGGTCTCTTTTAGAACTTATGCTAAGCTTAGAGCTACATAAACTTTGCTGCTCACCTGTGAACTGTGTTATTAAACAAGGTCATTCTTATCAGACGTCACAACTGCAGCTTACCTTGGTTAATTGTTAATAGCCCGACTTGCGGCTTTTGGTAAACAAGTTATCAAGTCAGCGCTGTGTGGGACAGTTATTCAAAATGAAAGTAATTCCTCACTATCTTTATGTAAGCGTTAAACAAAAATCTTTTTTAGGAAAAAATCAAATATGTAACTCTAAGTGTCGAGAGAATATCTTATGCCTTATGCAAATAATACTAGTGGTCTTCAAACATTATTTACAGTAGAAACTCCCCATTAAATTCTATGGCTAAAATTTTGGTTTTAATTCTACTATATTATTTTAAAGAGGAGAATTTGTTCTTCCATTACAGTTTCGTTGCTTATTTAATTTTTCCAAACAGTGAGTTTTCTAGAGGGAGAAAGATTTAGAAAAGCAAGTGTAAGATGTCTATACTGTTTAGTAAGCAAAGCGAAACATTTAAATAAGTTGAGCACTGCCAGTCTTAACAAATCCCAAAACAAGTTTACCATCAAAAGTCAATTTGGCCAAAGGTAAAAATTAAAAGCAAAAGGGAAAAAAATCAAATATATTGAAATTATAAAGTAAAAATTCAGTGACAATTTTGCATTATAGTTTCTTTTCCCTTCCTAAATATATACCAAAAGAATGAATCTTATTTAGGAAATACGCTAGGTTCTTATACATTTTAAAGTTCTCAAAAGAATATTTTTCTTTCCTGTTATAAAATCATGATTAAACAAAGGTAGAATTTTCCATATAATTTTCATTAAATGGCTGGACATTTCTTTGGAGGTTAGAAAACAAACCTCAGTAAAGAGAGAATGCAATTATTTCAACAAATAATGATGAGAGGTTTCAGGCATTTCTTATTCGTTCTCCTTAAATTCTCAATATATTTTTTCACAGTCATAACCCAGGATTAAGTGTCCATCTCATTATGCTCTATTCTCAAAGTAAAGGTGACCTTTCCTATTCAGAAAGTACCTTGGTCTCAGTCAACTAGAGATGGTGAGAGTGGGATGCCCAGGGAAGTTTGTCTTGGTGTCAAGGTAAAGCAGACCTTTTCTGCTGCAGTATAAATTATGTACATTTCATCAGTTTAAGAAAGGTCTCTGACATTTAGCTAATAAACCCAGAAATACAAGGGTAACATTGCTCAGGCTGGAAGACAGTTGGATCTCTCAATTAATCTAAGCAAAACATTCAAGAAAATGGAGGATTAGACACCTCAAGATGGATATTTGAGTCAATTCTCTTTATTTTGCAGTTGAAAAATCTGGGGCCCTGAAAGTTTGTGTGACATAGTTAAGATCTCACAGCAGATTAAAATGTCAGCTAGGCTTTTAATCACATTCAAATCCAAGTACACTCCCTCATATGTTTCTTCTTTTGAGATATTCAATCAATAAGTGATTAGTGAATTTTTACATCGAACAGAACACTGAACACTGACTAAGGAAATATACCTAAGAAATTAAAATCAATATAGGTAGTTTTCAAAAGTTCAACAAGAAATAGTAACTATATCACAAAAAGTCAAGGAAAATTGAGGGCTTATCCTAACAGTGTTAACATTATCAAAAGTTTATCTATGTAATTCATAGCTAATTGACACAAATAATAGAGTATGGACAAATGAAGGAAATGATAAATTGTCACGGAAATTATTCACATTTCTTCTGTACTTGCTTACTTTTTGGGTAATTTGTGAATAAGAATTTCTTAGAATCTGTTTATAAGCTGAGTCAGAAAAGAGCAGTAGGAAATCATTATAAACTTTAACTCTGCTTTGGCTTGGATCCCATAACTCTAATAATTTTATACAGATCTCTATTGGTATTTAGGAGATGCTGTAATACAGCATTCTGAAAATTACCTTTTATTCACTGTAGTTAGGCATAGGGCTAGACAGATGGTTATTCATGTTAATGTTACTGGCATTGGTCTATGAAAAATAAATATAAGATACGTCCATAAACTATTACTAGGACAACCATCTGGAAGACATCTTTAAGTTTTATGGGAGAATCTCTTGCAGTTACCTTCACTTGGCTTGAGAGAATAGGAAGGGCTCTTTATTCTTTCCTCTACCATTTGGTGGGTAAAACTTTGCGCCTTGTCTGAGAAGATCTGGAAGTTCTCCCTTTCAATGTCTCAAACTTTTAAAAAATTTCTGAGTCGGGATGAGTCAAATTTAACCTGATTCATTCTTTCACCTTGAAGTAAGCTTTTTATGTATCAGATTCCAATGTGAAGAGATCTCTTATTTGAGTAGTTAACACTTCTTCAGACTTAGTTGGGGAATCATTAAGAATTCTTGAACATCAGGAGAGGTTTCATTTAGCATCCTACCACATAGTCTGTTGATATTAATCCTACTAAGAGTGGTGGCTCAATAATTTCTAGAAAAGAAAGTCTTAATAGTTACAATCTGGTTTAAACTGAGAAATGCTTGGGACTTGGGTTGAGGTTACTTGCAATCCTTAGCACTCTGGTCTATTCATTTATTTGGGAGGCTGGTGATAATGGAGGTTGTGATAGAGAGCAAACAAAGAGTTAAAACATCCTTTCATTTTCCTTAAGCTCTTGCTCTTTATATCCCCTTCCTTAACCTAAACCACACCTCAGTTGCTGGTATTGTAGTTGGCATCTATGATAAAATGAATGTCTCTGGAATGACCACAGACCTGCTGGTTCTCGCTTGCTGAGATCAGCTCTGCTTTGGGACAGACACTAAGGTATGGTTGTGCTGGCATTGCCAAGGCCAAATAAACTGCCCAACCCCAGTTTGTGGGCAGGGCTCTGTTCAGTATGTGGGAACTTGTGTGTGTGTGTGTATGTGTGTGGGGTGGGGGTGGGGGCTTTTGTATTTACAAACAAAATTTGAGGGCCCATGTGAGGTATAATGATGAACAGGTTTAGAGTTAGAATAATGGGTAGAGAATAGCTACTTATTTTTGTTTATTGTCCAATCGATGCATGAGGATTTTCTGCAGCGTTCAGGTACTATCATCTTCTGTTTAGACCTAGTAACTACCTTTTCATGGACTTTTACATAATGCACACTTCTTGGCTAATATAATGTCCCCCACAATAATAAGGTAGACTGTTATACAGATATTCCTACCTTTTCAGTTTCCTGATATCCTTTATTTGAAGTGAAGTGAAGTGAAGTGAATTCGCTCAGTCGTGTCCGACTCTTTGCGACCCTGTGGACTGTAGCCTACCAGGCTTCTCCGTCCATGGGATTCTCCAGGCAAGAATACTGGAGTGGATTGCCATTTCCTTCTCCAGGGGATCTTCCCAACCCAGGGATTGAACCCGGGTCTCCCGCATTGGAGGCAGACACTTTAACCTCTGAGCCACCAGGGAAGTCCTTTATTTAATGTTGATTAATTGATACTCATGATGTCATAACCTCCCCTGAACCATCCACAAATACTACATTCTAATGACTATCAAAGTTTGTTACTATGTTTTATGAAATATGACTTCATATCAAATAGTTCCATTCAGTCACTCAGTCGTGTCTGACTCTGCAACCCCATGAATTGCAGCATGCCAGGCATCCCTGTCCATCACCAACTCCCGGAGTTCACTCAGACTCACATCCATCAAGTCAGTGATGCCATCCAGCCATTTCATCCTCTGTAGTCCCCTTCTCCTCCTGCCCCCAATCCCTCCCAGCGTCAGAGTCTTTTCCAATGAGTCAACTCTTTGCATGAGGTGCCCAAAGTACTGGAGTTTCAGCTTTAGCATCATTCCTTCCAAAGAAATCCCAGGGTTGATCTCCTTCAGAATTGACTGGTTGGATCTCCCTGCAGTCCAAGGGACTCTCAAGGGTCTTCTCCAACACCTCAGTTCAAAAGCATCAATTCTTCCACACTCAGCCTTCTTCACAGTCCAGCTCTCACATCCATACATGATCACAGGAAAAACCATAGCGCTGACTAGACGGACCTTAGTCGGCAAAGTAATGTCTCTGCTTTTGAATATGCTATCTAGGTTGGTCATAACTTTTCTTCCAAAGAGTAAGCGTCTTTTAATTTCATGGCTGCAGTCACCATCTGCAGTGATTTTGGAGCCCACCAAAATAAAGTCTGACACTGTTTCCCCATTTATTTCCCATGAAATGATGGGACCGGATGCCATGATCTTCGTTTTCTGAATGTTGAGCTTTAAGCCAACTTTTTCACTCTTCACTTTCACTTTCATCAAGAGGCTTTTTAGTTCCTCTTCACTTTCTGCCATAAGGGTGGTGTCATCTGCATATTTGAGGTTATTGATATTTCTCCCGGCAATCTTGATTCCAATTGTGCTTCTTCCAGTCCAGCGTTTCTCATGATGTACTCTGCATAGAAGTTAAATAAGCAGAGTGACAATATACAGCCTTGACGTACTCCTTTTCCTATTTGGAACCAGTCTGTTGTTACACGTCCAGGTCTAACTGTTGCTTCCTGACCTGCATACAGATTTCTCAAGAGGCAGGT
>SJXQ01004676.1:14617-42718 GCA_006408695.1 Aepyceros melampus
TTCTGACCCAGGGATTAAACCTGTGTCTCCTGCTTCTCCTGCATTGCAGGCAGATTCTTTACTCACTGAGCCTTTACCTGGAAAGGCCACCATTCATAGGTATTACCACTCTAAGATCTGAATAGGCAGAGTCCTTATTTTCTTCTTGGGAATGCCTTCCTGAAAATATCTTAAGACTCCTTTACTGTGAGGGCCTGCAGTGTCATCAGGGAAGGTGCCTAAGGATTGGCTGATAAGTGCCTTTTCATCAGTGAATATCATACAACTGTTACCTGGAAAAAACTGTCATTTAGGGCTCAGATCACCTATTTTCACTCTGATAAAAATGACTGTTAGCAATCTCTTCCTGTTTTTGCTTAGATGAAATCAGACTGAATCTCAGCTCTTTTTGTGCTGTGTGAAGCCCTCTCCATGTCAGACCCTGGATGGAACTGATATTCAGGATTTACCTTCCCTTCACCTGAGGGTATCTAGACTAGGCTGGAGGTCTTTACATTTCTCCAAACCTCAGAGGCCCTTGCTCTATTTGCTCTAGTTCCTACATATAAATAACCCAAAGTTTGGTCTTGATCTTTTTCTTATACGGGGTTTCTGAAGAGAACTGACTATGATTCTGAGTGTTTAGTCCTAGTCAGTTGTCTGATTTCTCTCAAGTTTTTGAGTGAGTTGGGCAGGGGAGAAACTTTCAGATGAAAAAATAACCTTGCATGACTATGTGAAGCTCTGGCCTCCAATGTTCATGAAGTCTCCTTACGGGGATGGAAAAGACTGAGTCTGAGAAATTTCTACTGCCTGGACTAGAGACAAACCTATGCTTTCTGCCCCATCTTTTCTTCCCTGGCCTTCACTGCAGTTCCCACTTGGTGCTCCATGGAGATGTCTGTGATTTATCATGTCAAGCAAGAAGAGGTACCATCAGACCCAATTGGAGAATAAACAGAAGCAACCCTAAATAATCAATGCAAAATAGGAAAGAAGGATTTCAAAAGCAATTGAGCTGAAAGAGATTGAGCCCCAAAATGGTGATCCTAAAAGGAACATCCTAAAAGAGGTTTTCCAACTGGGAGTAATAGACCCTTTGCATGTATATGTGCTAAGTCACTTCAGTTGTGTCCAGCTCTTTGCAACCCTATGGACTATAGCCTGCCAGGCTCCTCTGTCCATGAGATTTCCCAGGCAAGAATACTGGAGAGGGTTGCCATACCCTTGTCCAGGGGATCTTCCTGACTCAGGGATAGAACCCACATCTCTTATGTCTCCTGCATTGGCAGGCAGGTTCTTTACCACTAGTGCCACCTGGGAAGCCCCAATAGAGTCTTTATTGTACCCCCAAACCACCCCAAAACTATATGCTTCAGAAGAAAAGTACCAATGGTGTCTTTGGCGTTGGTCCAAGCCAATAGCCAGTGTCCTAATCAGAAAAGCTAAAAAGATGAAACGTTAAGATGGGTAATCTTGATCACCTTCTTAGAGCTGGGAGCATGCTTCTAAGCTACAAAAAGCTTTCCCTCACCAGGGACAAGTAGAACAATTCAAGAGCCTTAATTCCTGGGCTACAGTGAAAATATGTGACCTATTCTTTGTTTTATCTTTTCTCAAGATAAAGTTACTTTTCTTGCTATACGTCAAGAAATAACAAAGGGGAAGCAGTCACAGATCCCTATGTTTTTCTTCCATAAGGACTCTGAGCCTGCTTCTGTTGTTGGGAAAACAAACTGTGAAAGTAAATCATGGAGGCTTTTTGGAACAGATTAGTATATATGAAAAAAAAATTAGGGCAACTGAAATATCAAAATAAAACTGTGACTCATAAACCAGAACTCTGATTAACAGTGTATTATGTAATTTATTATCAGGACTTGGCAAAAAGCAAGAGTACATTATATGAAACAACATTTATGGGAATAATATGATCATTTCATCCCTTTTTCTTAAAAATCTACACCACTAAACTACTTTTTCAGACAAAATTTATTTTTTGACTGAAAACTGTTCTTTGGCACAAAAAATGATAAATTAAGATATTGCCAAGGTGTTTAGTCTATGGGGTTGCAAAGAGTCAGACATGACTGAGTGACTTCACTTTCACTTTTACCTTGAAATTTCTATGATATAGTCAAGTGATGTAAATATTTCCCCAGTTCTCTGAATATTTCATAGTATTAATTTGATTGAAAAAGATACTTTCAGATATTTATTGAAAGTGATAAGAGAAATTAGAGCTCTCTACATTTCTATGAAATAAAAAATTAAACTAGTTGCGCAGGTATTTGGGTTTTGGCATTACATTGTGATATACAACGTTTTGTTGCTTGAAGCAAAATAACTATGCAAGAGAAGCATGTTTTAATGTATATTCAGGTTTGCTTTTCCTGAAACCATTTATACAAGGAAAAATGAAACTCCACAATAACTTAAGTAAACTATTTTAAATGCAAAACTCATGACTTTCAAGTTTAAATACAGAGATAGGTTATCTTGATGAGTGTGTCCCTCCTTAGAAATTTATTACAGATTTTTGGAAGCAAATGTACTTCTTTACAGCACTCTCCCTTTCAGACGGTTTGTTGTAGAGCCCAATTTTCTTTTCTTTTTTTTAATTAATTTTTATTTTTTAATTTGTTTTGCTTTACAATACTGTATTCGTTTTGCTACACATCGACATGGATAATCCACGATTTTCTAAACCAATAACAGTATCTTTCTGCTTCAAGAACCACAAGTACATTGCCCTGTGTTGATGGGCAGTTGTATGTTTTTTGAACACCACCCATTGAACACCTCATATGGGCACTGTGGGTGGCATGAAGTAATCCTGCCCATAGGAAACTTAGGATTTTGGTCAGAAAATACATCTTGACGTAAATATTCACAATGAAAGTAATGACCCATGGGAGACTAAGAAGAGTATTTAAAATGAACTTCCACAGAATTGCAAAGCACTGAATCAAAGTATTTTGTGTAAACTCTGTTCTTGATAAAAAGCATAAAACATTTTAGCCAGAGAGAACAGAATGGACATTTTTGAACACCACCCATTGAACACCTCATATGGGCACTGTGGGTGGCATGAAGTAATCCTGCCCATAGGAAACTTAGGATTTTGGTCAGAAAATACATCTTGACATAAATATTCACAATGAAAGTAATGACCCATGGGAGACTAAGAAGAGTATTTAAAATGAACTTCTACAGAATTGCAAAGCACTGAATCGAAGCATTTTGTGTAAACTCTGTTCTTGATAAAAAGCATAAAACATTTTAGCCAGAGAGAACAGAATGGACAAAAGGGTCAAAGGAATAAATAAACTGTGTTTAGAAAATGGCCAATAATTCATTTTGTCTGAAGCATGGAAGACAATAGAGACCATGTGGTGTCAGGAGTTTGCACATGATGGGGAAGAAATCAGAGTCTAAGCTGTTGATGAGACAACCAGGAAGACAACTGCTGGCAGCTGGGAGTGTGGACCCAGACAGTGAAGGAATGACAAGGCTGGGCCTGTAGATTCTGGTCATCTTCATAGAGGAGATAGCTGGAGCTAACAGGAGGGCATGACTTCAGAGAGCTAGAAATCAAGAAAACAAAGGTGGTGGAAAGAACTCAGGACACTGCTTGCTGCTCAGGGGTTGTAGGGAGGAACAAGAATGATTGGCAAGACAGAAAAGCAGGTTATTTAGCCCTGGTGAGAACATGTCAAGAAAAGGATAATCAAGGAGCAAATGATACAAAAGACTAACAAAGATGTAGACCAGAAAGGCCATGAGATTTGGAGATTAAGAAGCTACTGATGCTAACTTGCAAGTCCATGGGGTCACAAAGAGTTAGACACGAATGAGCGACTAACACACACACTAAGTGGTAGCTCAGATGGTAAAGAATCTGCCAGCAATTCAGGAGATCTGGGTTCAGTTCCTGGCTTGGGAAATCCCCCTGGAGAAGGGAATGGCAACCCATTCTAGTATTCTTGTCTGGAGAATTCCATGGACAGAAAAGCCTGGCAGGCTATAGTCCATGGAGTTGCAGAGTCGGACATGACTGAGTGACTAAGACTTGACTTGACCTGGAGGCATTTTGGGGGGCTTCCCAGGTGGTGCTAGGGGTAAAGAACCCGCTGGCCAATGGAGGAGATATAAGTGACATGGATTCAATCCCTCGGTTGGGAAGATCCCCTGGAGGAGGAGATGGCTACTCACTCCAGTATTCTTGCCTGGAGAATTCCATGGATAGAGGAGCCTGGCAGGCTAGGGTCCATAGGGTCGCAAAGAGTCAGGACACGACTGAAGCAACTTAGCACGCACATAAGGTATTTTTTGAGAAGTGCGTAATTGGACACCGTAGAATAATTTACCAATGCATAACCTTGTCACTGTGAAAACTCCTCTTCTTCATGTCTGGATTAACTACCCCCCAAAAATCTGCACAACCAAAGGCAATATATTAACAGTGACTATAGATTTTGTAAGGAAGCCAAGTTTTAAATTACTGGGATAAACCATCCATCACTATGTGGAAAGACACATTCCACAAAGATACATGTTCAATCAACTTCTTAAAACAACTGAACCTTTAAGCTCTTTCTAAATTTTGTTATAAAAATGCAGTATGTGTCTAGAAAACAAATACACTGTACTCTAGATAAAAACAAAAACCTAAGCAAGGATGAAGCCCAAAGATTTAAATATGAGGAAAGTTGAGTAGCTTTTTCTTGTTTTCAAAATCAGAAACCTAATGCAAACAAAGGTGCACATTCTCAGAAACATCTTATCTTAGACTGGCATTCTTTAAAAGCCACAGTACAAACTGAAAGCATCTAGCTTCTCTACTCATGTTGGTTCTTTGTTCTTTACTGTAAATACACTAATTGTTCATCTGTTTAACTAAGATCTGCCTGGCTAAAAGCACATTAAAGGTACTTGCCGCTATTGATTTTGTTATGAGCTATAGATTTGTACACAATTAACAGGCTGCTTTGGAGAAGGCGTTGGCAACCCACTCCAGTACTCTTGCCTGGAAAATCTCACGGACGGAGGAACCTGGTAGGCTGCAGTCCATGGGGTCGCTGAGGGTCGGACATGACTGAGTGACTTCACCTTCACTTTTCACTTTCATGCATTGGAGAAGGAAACGGCAACCCACTCCAGTGTTCTTGCCTGGAGAATCCCAGGGAAAGGGGAGCCTAGTGGGCTGCCATCTATGGGGTTGCACAAAGTTGGACACAACTGAAGTGACTTAGCAGCAGCAGCAAGAGGCTGCTTAGACTTACGCAAGAATATATGTAACGCTATCTTTTTTTTCCATAAGTGGTGGTTTTTCAAGATGAATTTTCGTAAAATGAGGCATATCCTTGTAAGATTTATGACTTTCCAAGGAAGAGGTATATCTCCCTAAACAGCCATGGAATTTGGTAAAAAAAAAAACTGCATTATTAAAGCGACACTTTTCTGATCTTGGTGTTGAAATATTTCTAAAGAAACTTTATAGGAATTTATTGGGATAGGTCTTTTCAACACTATAACAGAAATAAATAAAGATGTCCAATTTGAAGAATAGATTATTTTTAAAAGTTGGACACGACTGAAGCGACTTAGCAGCAGCAGCAAGAGGCTGCTTAGACTTACGCAAGAATATATGTAACGCTATCTTTTTTTCCCATAAGTGGTGGTTTTTCAAGATGAATTTTCGTAAAATGAGGCATATCCTTTTAAGATTTATGACTTTCCAAGGAAGAGGTATATCTCCCTAAACAGCCATGGAATTTGGTAAAAAAAAAAAAAAAAAAAAAACTGCATTATTAAAGCGACACTTTTCTGATCTTGGTGTTGAAATATTTCTAAAGAAACTTTATAGGAATTTATTGGGATAGGTCTTTTCAACACTATAACAGAAATAAATAAAGATGTCCAATTTGAAGAATAGATTATTTTTTAAATCTAAAATAGTATTTATANAAAAAAAAAAACTGCATTATTAAAGCGACACTTTTCTGATCTTGGTGTTGAAATATTTCTAAAGAAACTTTATAGGAATTTATTGGGATAGGTCTTTTCAACCCTATAACAGAAATAAATAAAGATGTCCAATTTGAAGAATAGATTATTTTTAAAATCTAAAATAATATTTATATCTTATACTTTTGAATGCTACAAAAAAATGTATTTATATAAAAGATTATTAGGTTTAATGGCCAGAAGATGATTAAATGATCTTTTACTATCTACTTAAAAATTTTCCAGGTTTAAACTATAATTTCTATGTGGCAAATAAAGATTCTTCCTATTTTTTCTGTGTACATACACAAGTTTTCATACATGAAGAGAACATGAAGGTAAAGGAAATGACATATGATAAGAAAAGGCTGAGGGAAGGATAATTAGTTTAAAAGTTAATGTTTCCAGTCATAATTATACAATCATACAACTCAAGAACCAAAAACTGAGTGCCCTCAGTTAATACTTAACATTTTCTATTTAAAAACTGGTGGCATTTATCCATTGTTTAAAATCCCTGAGGTGGGTTCCATTAAATCTGTTATTTAGCAACTATATACATTTAGTAAATATCTTATTATCCAGAATCTAAGTAAATGTATTCCAGTTCAATGAAAATCATAATTCATTAGTAACAAATATTAATAGCAAAATGATATCCTTTACAAATTATTTACTTTTCATTGAAGAATAATTGCTTTAATTATTGCATTGGCTTCTGCCATACATCAACATGAATCAGCTACGGGTACACATATGTCACCTCCCTGGTAAACCTCCTTCCCACATCCCACAACTTCCCACCTCTCTTGGTGGTTACAGGGCCCCAGTTTGAGTTCCCTGAGTCATACAGCAAATTCCCACTGGTTATCTATTTTATATGTGGTAGTGTATATGTTTCCATGCCACTCTCTCCACTCATCCCACCTTTTTCTTCCATCCCCTTCCAGTGTCCATAAGTCTGTTTCTATGTCTATGTCTCTTGTAAAATGCGGTCTATTTTCTATTTGATTCAAGCAAAACTGAAAATCAATATTGTTTGCTTGAGGGAATTATATGTTTCCTATGTATCTCTTTACTTGTTTCCAATTTAATCATTCTCAATGCTGTTACAGTATCACAGTTGTCATCTAAGGAAGTAAATTCAGTATTTGCCTTTAAGGGTTTTGGAATTGGGAAGATTTTGTTCAAATGTAAAGTCTACTAGGTGATCTTGGCCATGTTGCTTCCTTTTCTGAGTCTTTCCTCTTCTGTAAGACAGGGATAATTATACTGAATTCAGAGTTCAAAGTAACAAAGAGATCACCTGGTCCAATAGCTTGACACTATTTTTGTAACTTGAAATTGATCAGTATACCTGCAGTCTCCCATCTTTTGATGTAAGACCAAGCCTTTTGCTTGACTAGGTGCCCGTGATGGATATCACTTAGCTTTTCTCATGTAAATTGTATTCACAATGCATCATCTAAAGTTTCAATTTTTAATTTTTATTGTCAAGTGGTAGCTTATAAACACAAAGCAAATTAAGGACTGGCCAACATTTTTACATTTTTTAACCCATATTTTGCAGCTATTTGTCTCATACTTACTTTCACAGATGTTTTGTGAGGCAGAGGAGAGCTTTTATAAGTTTCTAAGCTATTTGATTAATTTTCTTTATACACCTATGTTTTATTTAGTTTTCTAATGTCTAATTAAAATGCACAATGAATCTAACAAATGAAAGTTATAAAAAACTTAGATCAGAAGGATTATAAATTTATAAAAAGCTTAAATCAGAGATCAGAAGGATTCCTGCATCAGGTGAATAGATCCATATTAATATTTTTATAAGGAAAATGGGGAATTCCAGGTAATTCAAGAGTCAATCAACAGCAAATAAGTTAAAATGCTTTGATAGTATTAGCAAACTAAGCCATCATCAAACACATTTATCAAAGTAAAGTCATAGTCTCACACTTTACACAATCTAAAAAATGAAGCTGGCCTGACTCTTGCATGTTTAAAACACGGAATTTTCCATTATAAATTTTCTTTGGCAGACATTTTGTACTCAGTGTTCAAGGTGGGAACAGTTATCAGCCCCTTTCTGCTCTTCTGAGGAGCGTCAGTGGAAGCTATGGTGACTCTCCTTCTATCTGTGACCATTTATTCTGAGTTGAATTGATTATAAAGTTTGAGGGTGTTTGGTGGGAAGGTAGGAATTGGAGAATGATGCTGGGATATTTCTCTGAGAGTCATGAGGGCCACATAAAGAATTTGTACCATGATGACTGGGGCTTCCCAGATGGTGACAGTGGTAAAGAACCCGCCTGCCAACGCAGAAGACTAACAGACAGATGTGGGTTTGATCCCTGGATCCGGAAGAACCCCTGGGGGAGGGCAAGGAAACCCACTCCAGTATTGTTGCCTGGGGAATTCCATGGACAGAGTAGCCTGGCAGGCTCTGGTCCATAGGATTGGAAAGAATCAGACACAACTGAAGCAACTTAACTCACATGCACCATGATGATTGCCATATTCCATCACCTATGTATGTATGTATGTGTCATTTATCTATCTACCCATCTGTCCAACCACCCATCTTCTGTCTGTCCATCCGCTCATCAGGTATTGACCATTTCTCTCTGTCTCATTGATGCATCTATTTAGTGTGATAGGAGTAGATAGCACTGACTTTTGGGTTTCATAGATTTTATACAAGCACTTTGTTTGTACAAACTGCACTTCTCTTCAATAATATAGTTGTTCATTTTGTCCTTAAATTTTACATTCAAGTGATGTCTGTTCAAGTACTAGATTTTTGGTGGTTTTAAGTTATAACATTTTAAAATTTAAATTTAAACTGTTATTTAATTATGCTATATTTAAAAGCTCAAATGTCATACATTTCACTATTGTAGAGGTATCCATTTTAGTTAATGTACTACGAGTAAAATTTATTAACCATTAAATTTAAAGTTCTAAACAACATCCAGTACAAACTCAGATTTTATTTGGTCTTATTTCTGACTTCTAATGACTATGTAGTGGTTTAGTCATTAAGTCGTCTCTGACTCTTGTGACCCCATGGACTATAGCCCACCAGGTTCCTCTGTCCATGGGATTTTCCAGGCAAGAATACTGGAGTGCCTTGCTATTTCCTTCTCCAGGGGATCTTCCAGACCCAGGGATCAAAACCAGGTCCCCTGCATTGCAAGCAGATTCCTTACCATCTGCGCCACCAGGAAAGCCCCTTCTACTGGCTATAGTGATGACAATTTTGCTCCTTATAAGTTTATCCATAAAACAAAGATTTAAATATGGACAAAGTCTAATATTTTCATTCTATTATAGAAAAAGTTATGCTTTTCTGCTTAAATACTATGGACTCTTGTCAACATTACAAAAATTAAATAGAGCAGACTATTCTTACTGTAGTATCTAGGATTGTGTTCAGCTACATGTAATAGAAAACCAAATGAAAAATCATGTGCACACAAGAAGGATTTGGTTTGTGTGTTTGTTCAACATATCGAGCAGTTCAGAGACAGGCTGCCCAGGACTGGAACGGTAGCCTGAAGACTTTGTATGGGATTTAGCCTTTCATTCAGTCATCCTTCACATATTATACTTGGCACTGCTGGCTTGCCTCCAGTGTTGTACTGAGTTTCAAGCCAGAAGAAGGAAAAAAAAAAAAGGCAATGGGCACATGTCAGCTAAATCTTCCCCCTTTATCAGCAACTTCCTTAAAGCCCCACTCATTGATATGTGTGTTATTAGCCAATGTTCAGATAGTTCTAATCACAAAGGATCTATTAGTTGTAAATTTTTATCTGAGTATGTTGTAATCCTGAACAACTAGGAGCCTTTCAGAGCGGAGGAAAGGAAGAATGAATAGTGCATAGATTGACATCAGTGTTTTACACAATCCACTGAGCCCGAGACACTTCCTCATCATAGAGTCCTCCAAACAACTGCATTGTTCTGTTTATTTCCTTGCTGCCTCTCTCTGTGCTGAAGATGGAAAATGAGGAAGGGTTAGCAAAAAAAGTGCTACAGTCTCAAAGTGTTCTTCTAAAGTTTAGAATAAAGCCTTGGAACCCCCAAGTTCTGTGCATTTGAGAAGGAATAGTTTGCTAAATGATAGAAAATATGTTATACTTTAACACAAGCTGTGACACTGAGGAGTGAAGCTGGGAACAAGGACAGATGCTGGCTAGATAGATGCTCCCAGAGGGACTAAAGAGAGACTATTTGCAGTTTGGTAATAGTACCATCAAATATTGAGAGGATAGCAAATTCTTGTCCATGATTATTTTTTAATTAAAATATCCCATTTAAAAATATTCTTGGAATACAGTTAATTTGTAATGCTGTGTTAATTTCTGCTATACAGCAAAGTGACACAGCTATACGTATATTCTTTTTCAAATTCTTCTCCATTATGGTATATCACATCATATAGATTATAGTTCCCTGTGCTATACAGTAGAACTTTGTTGTTTAACCATGCTATATATAAAAGCTTGCATCTGCTAAGTCCAGACTTCCCCCACCCTCTGTCCTTGTATTTCTTATAATAAAATAGCATTGCTGATATTTTCCATGTCACTATTACAGGGAGCCTGTGAAGAAGGAACACTGATCTTCGAACCAAATGATACTCAAATCCTGACTTTTCTCCCCCAGACTATGTGACTCGTTACACCATTATTTAGCTCCTTTGACTCTTAGTTTTCTTACTTGCATAACATATACTCATAAGATTATAATAAGGAATAAATGAGATTGTATAGATAAAAGATTTAGCATAGTATCTGCCACATATTAATTGCTTGATGAATAATAGCTATAGCTTATATTTTTTTATTGTTGAGATTTTTGTTTCAACTATCAATAGTAATCAATAAAAACCTAACTGTACTCCAAAGTTTAGACTGTTCTATCAGGTGAAGAGCTATTTATTAAAATGTTCAGTTTTTAGTGCTCTGTTCTTTTGAGATTTGCTGGCTGGGTGAATATTGTTTCTTTAGATTACAGTGTAATCTACACTTTCAATGTATGCATTTAAAATGTTGTAAAACTTATAGTGGGCAAGTATGTAATTTTGAATACCATAATCAGTGGTTAATATTATTAACAAAATCATATGTGTAAGCAATAAGAAATAAATTCCATGTAATATGGTATAGTCTGGAAATATCTGTGATATGTTTTTTTTCATGAGAAGAGATGTATCACGTAATATTGTGTTCTATTTTAATAGCATAATTTGAAATGAGTAATTTCCTATTTACAGATGTATTCTAATTTTCATGTCTATCAGTAGTGTAGATATTAAAGTGTATTATTTTAAAGTATTTTATTTTTTGTCAGTATAAATGAAACCAATTGAAAGTCTTGATATAATTATTCCAGTTTTGAAAAGGGACAATTAAAACTTAATTGAAAAAAATTGTACCTCTGCCTTGATTTTTGCTATGATGCTGTGGATATCATTCTAAAATAGCTTTCTATGACTTTGAAAACATCATTGCAGTTTGAAGCTAACAACATACACCATGTTTGTAACTAAACTTTTCATATGTGCCTTAGGTAAAATTCAATTTTGTTTCTTCATTTTCCTATTCCTAATCATATCTACAAGGAAAGCAAAGACTAGTTCTATGGATATAATAACACAAATTCAATTATCTTCTAAAACTAGGTCCCTCTCTTTGTAAACTGGGTTAGCTATAGCCTTATTCTTTGCGAAAGGAAATAAAATTGTTTATAAGGAAAAAGCGATTTTTTTTGTTTGTTTTTCAAAGGTTTTATCTGAGTATTATGTTTTGATGAAATTGTGGGGAGAAGTTATATATATTTTGAAGAGTTTCTTTCATTAATCTATACAACTTAAAAGTATATGTTTACTTTCACTGGCATAGAACAATAGTCTTGTTCAAATGTTTCATTCCTTTGGTATGTCTACTGCTTCACTGCAGTTACCTGAAATTTCCTGAAGTTCTGAGAATGTCTAGGTTAGCCAGTGCCATGCTTTCCCATGTTCCTGCTTTGCCTTGGGCCTGTTTCTTCTTTTTAACCAAAACTTGCATATCTTACATTGTAATAGACAGACACTGTGTTATTCTTCCCAACACTAGACAGCTTATTAGAGTCCTAATAAATTAATGTATCTTAGTGAAAATTTATGTGAGATTCTTTTGAAACAGTGTTCTCATCTAATATTTTATAAACTAGCTTCTGCCAAAAGATGTTATATAGGCCTTATTTAAAAAAAAAATTAAACATTTTAGAAATGGTTCCTTGCAGTTAATTTTCTCTAGTTAACTGCTACTCAATCTTATCTGACTAGAGAAAACATTCTTTTATAGCATTTCTACTGATATTTGTGAATATTTGATTATATCTACATATATTTTCTTTACAATACCAATTAGGGAAATGGGCTGGCTTAAACCAATAGTGTAACTTGGAGTGGCATCATTTTGACGAATAAAGTAGATGAATGGATCTTTGAGAACAACAATGGAAGAATCCCAGAAACTGCAATATTTGAAAGGCAAACGAAAAGAAAGAACAAGGAGACATGGAAGACAAGTGAGAAGGAGCCACTTGAGAAAGCATTTCTACTGATATTTGTGAATATTTGATTATATCTACATATATTTTCTTTACAATACCAATTAGGGAAATGGGCTGGCTTAAACCAATAGTGTAACTTGGAGTGGCATCATTTTGACGAATAAAGTAGATGAATGGATCTTTGAGAACAACAATGGAAGAATCCCAGAAACTGCAATATTTGAAAGGCAAACGAAAAGAAAGAACAAGGAGACATGGAAGACAAGTGAGAAGGAGCCACTTGAGAATCAAGAAAGGATGGTGTCACGTCAATTAAAGGACGAGAGAGGAGTTTAAAGTGATAAAAACTGCATCGGCCAAATCAGTTCTCATGGAAATAAGGGGCATAAATCAGATGATAACTAAGAAAGAGAAGATAAACTAAGAGTGTTACTATAAGTATTAATCTTTCATGAGGTTCATGTATGAAAGATAAGTGAGAAAGAGAAGAAACACAAAAAGGTAAATATTTTGTTTAAAGATGAAAAGACTTGAATTACTTGCAAATGATGAGACCAACTAGGCTTAATTTTCAAAAATATACGGATGACTCCTACAACTCAACAACAACAAAAACTCAATTCCAATGAAAAATGGGCAGAAGCTTCAAATAGCCATTTTTCCAAAAGAAGACATACAGATGGCCAACAGGCACACAAAAAGACGCTTGACATCACTAATTATTAGATAAATACAAAACAAAACTACACAGTGAGGTGCCATCTAACGCTAGTCAGAATGGCCATCATTAAAGTCTACAGGTAACAAGTGCTGGAGATGGGTCTATAGAAAAGGGAACCCTTCAATGCCGTTGGTGGGCATGTAAACTGGTGCAACCACTGTGACAAAGGTAATAGTATGGAAAGTTCTCAAAAACTAAAGAGAATTGTCACATGGTCCAGCAATCCCACTCCTGGGTTTCAGTTCAGTTCAGTTCAGTTGCTCAGTCGTGTCTGACTCTTTGCAACCCCATGAATCGCAGCACCCCAGGCCTCCCTGTCCATCAACAACTCCCGGAGTTCACTCAAGCTCATGTCCATCGAGTCAGTGATGCCATCCAGCCATCTCATCCTCTGTCGTCCCCTTCTCCTCCTGCCCCCAATCCCTCCCAGCAAGAGAATCTTTTCCAATGAGTCAACTCTTTGCATGAGGTGGCCAAAGTACTGGAGTTTCAGCTTTAGCATCAGTCCTTCCAATGAACACCTAGGACTGATCTCCTTTAGAAGGGATTGGTTGGATCTCCTTGCAGTCCAAGGGACTCTCAAGAGTCTTCTCCAACACCACAGTTCAAAAGCATCAATTCTTTGACAGCTTTCTTCACAGTCCAACTCTCACATCCATACATGACCACTGGAAAAACCATAGCCTTGACTAGAAGTTGGTGGGCATGTAAACTGGTGCAACCACTGTGACAAAGGTAATAGTATGGAAAGTTCTCAAAAACTAAAGAGAATTGTCATATGGTCCAGCAATCCCACTCCTGGGTTTCAGTTCAGTTCAGTTCAGTTGCTCAGTCATGTCCGACTCTTTGCAACCCCATGAATCGCAGCACCCCAGGCCTCCCTGTCCATCAACAACTCCCGGAGTTCACTCAAGCTCATGTCCATCGAGTCAGTGATGCCATCCAGCCATCTCATCCTCTGTCGTCCCCTTCTCCTCCTGCCCCCAATCCCTCCCAGCAAGAGAATCTTTTCCAATGAGTCAACTCTTTGCATGAGGTGGCCAAAGTACTGGAGTTTCAGCTTTAGCATCAGTCCTTCCAATGAACACCTAGGACTGATCTCCTTTAGAAGGGATTGGTTGGATCTCCTTGCAGTCCAAGGGACTCTCAAGAGTCTTCTCCAACACCACAGTTCAAAAGCATCAATTCTTTGACAGCTTTCTTCACAGTCCAACTCTCACATCCATACATGACCACTGGAAAAACCATAGCCTTGACTAGACGGATTTTTGTTGGCAAAGTAATGTCTCTGCTTTTTAATATGCTATCTAGGTTGGTCATAACTTTCCTTCCAAGGAGTAAGCATCTTTTAATTTCATGGCTGCAATCACCATCTGCAGTGATTTTATATCCAGAGAAAAGTTTAATTCAAAAAGATGCATGCTCCCCTATGTTTGTAACAGCACTCTTCACAATAGCAAAGACATGGAAACAACCTGAATATGCATCGACTGGTGAATGGATGAGGAATATGTGTTACATATACATGGTGGAATACTGCTAAGTCGCTTCAGTCGTGTTCAACTCTGTGCGACCCCATAGATGGCAGCCCACCAGGCTCCCCCATCCCTGGGATTCTCCAGGCAAGAAAACTGGAGTAGGTTGCCATTTCCTTCTCCAAGGATGGAATACTACTTATCCATAAAAAGAATGAAATGATGCCCTTTACAGAAACATGGATGGACCTAAATATTATCATTCTTAGTGAAGTCAGAAAAAGAAAAATATCATATGACATCACCTACATGTGAAATCTAAAATATGATGTAAACAAACTTATCTTGAAACAACCTCATAGATATAGAGAACAGACTTGTAGTTGCCAAGTGGGAAGGAAAGGGGCATGGGATAGAGTGAAAATTTGGAGTTGGCGGATGGAAACTCTTACATGTAGAATGGATAGACAACAAGGTCCAACTGTATAGTATAGCACAGAGAACTAAAGAAACATGGATGGACCTAAATATTATCATTCTTAGTGAAGTCAGAAAAAGAAAAATATCATATGACATCACCTACATGTGAAATCTAAAATATGATGTAAACAAACTTATCTTGAAACAACCTCATAGATATAGAGAACAGACTTGTAGTTGCCAAGTGGGAAGGAAAGGGGCATGGGATAGAGTGAAAATTTGGAGTTGGCGGATGGAAACTCTTACATGTAGAATGGATAGACAACAAGGTCCAACTGTATAGTATAGCACAGAGAACTATATTCAATATCCTGTGACAAACCATAATGGAAAAGAATAGGACAAACAACATGAATATATGTGTATATGTATATATATAACTGAATTACTTTGATGTACAGCAGAAATACATATTCGCAGTGTGTCAGCCCCGCTGGGCCTGCCCCTACACCCGGCGCACAACGCTCAGGCTCTACGTTTCTCTGCCGGGAACCATCTGAGGCTGGCCCTAGGCTGCAGGCACCTCCCTGGTCTAAACCTCTCAGGCTCGGCGCCCGGGGAGTCGCAGACTCGATTGGGCCTGCGCTTTGTGCCCTTCCTAGGACCGAGCAGCTCAGGTGTTCGGCAAGCGCAGTCGCGCGGCTTATCACCTTTTCCTGCTGCTCAGTTTTCTGGGTGTAACCCTTTTGCCCCTTTTCAGGCAGATTGTGACTGTCCAGCACCCCAAGAAATTTTAGTTAGCAAAGAAGCCTGCTTGCAGTTTGGTCAGTAAAGTCTCTCGGGGCTGCGATTGCCAATTTCAGCTCTTACTACTCTGGCTGCCTGTCACTGGCAGGGGATGGTCTGCAGCCGGCTATTTCTGTTCCGTCCTTTGTTCTGTGCGCAGTCCTGGCGGTGTCTTATGTTTGAGCTTTTTGTGTGATGACTGTCCCACAGTCTGGTGTGCTAGCCCGAGTTAGTTCGCTCTGGTTACGCGCGGGTGTTCAGGCCCGATTCTTAAGAAGCGCTGCCGCCCGCGTCTCCCGCGCCTCCTTGCCCAGCCCCCACTTGCTAGTGGCGGATGCAGGCGTCTGCTCTGCCTCTCCGCTGGGGGTGTTACTGTTGGGCTCGTAATCTGTTGGTCTTAATCACCCATTTGTTTTTCTTCCCTGTTATGTTGCCTTCTGTGCTTCCAAGACTCGCCACAGATTTGGCAGTGAGAGTGTTTCCCGGCATTTGGAAACTTCTCTCTTTTTAAAACTGTCTTCCCGGGACAGGACTCCCTTCCTGGGATGGAGCTCCCTCCCTACCTCCTTTGTTTCCTTTTTCATCTTTTGTATTTTTCCTACCTGTTTTTGAAGACAATGTTCTGCTTTTCTGGATGCCTGATGTCCTCTGCTAGCATTCAGAAGTTGCCCTGCAGATTTTACTCAGCGTTGAGATGTTCTTTTGATAATTTGTGGGGGAGAAAGTGGTCTCTCCGTCCTATTTCTCCGCCATCTTAGGCGCCCTCCATGTTTTTTTGATATAAGTTTAATATGTAAAATTATAAGTCTCAATGCACTTGAACAACAAACAGAAAAATACACTTTATAAAATGGTATTACCTACAATGGTAACAAAAACCATACATTTCCTGAGAATAAATCTAATAAATGAGATAAAACTCAACAGCCTAGGTTCCAGGTTCATCCATCTCATTAGAATTGACTCAAATGCATTCCTTTTTATAGCTGAGTAATATTCCACCTTATCCATTCATGTGCCAATGGACATATAGGTTGCTTCCATGTCCTAGCTATTGTAAATAGTGCTGCGATGAACACTGGGATACATGTGTCTCTTTCAAATTCTGGTTTCCTCAGGGTATCTGCCCAGCAGTGGGATTGCTGGGTTGTATGGCAGTTCTATTTCCAGTTTTTTAAGGAATCTCCTCACTGTTCTCCATAGTGTGTGTACCAATTTGCATTTTTACCAACAGTATAAGGGGGTTCCTTTTTATCCACACCTTCTCCAGCATTTATTGTTTGTGGACTTTTTGATGACGGCCATCCTGACTGGCGTGAGATGATACCTCACTGTGGTTCTGATCTGCATTTCTCTAATAATGAGTGACGTTGAGCATCTTTTCATATGTTTATTAGTCATCTATATGTCTTCTTTGGAAAATTGTCTGTTTAGGTCTTTTGCCCACTTTTTGATTGTGCTGTTCATTTTCCTGGCATTGAGCTGTATGAGCTGTGTGTATATTTTGGAGATTAGTTCTTTGTCAGTTGTTTCATTTATAATTTTCTCCCATTCTGAGGGCTGTCGTTTCACCTTACTTATAGTTTCCTTCATTGCCCCACTTGTTTATTTTTGTTTTTATTTCCATTACTACAGCATCACTGACTGTAATTGCAAAGAAATAATTTCTCTATTTATGGATGTTCAAATGGATCAATTTGAGAACATTCCTGGGTGAGCTTGCCAGGAATTGTGAGGAACACCTGGAGGAGAGCTGTGTCATCACTATGCCCACTATGCGGAGCATCCTATACCAGCCAGGCCCCTCAGAGCCTCCAGCTGACTAGAGATAGATGTCTGAGAGACTCACACTGTGATCAGCCAGACTAAACCCAGATCAGTAATGCCTAGATGACCACAGATTTATGAGACAAAAATAAGTTGTTTCAGTCCTTTTACCCAAACAGTAAATAACCAAGGAAAATTCTAGTTGGAAAAAGACTGTCATAGAATATTTACAATGTCATTTTCTAATCAGAATTTTTCCTGATAATTTATCTTTTGGGTAAAAGAGAACTGAAACATTTGTAACCATCACCTCCCCTTAAATGTCTCCTTCTTTAACTGGCTCTAAAGAGAGTTATTTTGATTTGAAACAGACAGACTGCAAGATATTTCTCCAGCAAAGATGGGTTTATTTGGGATGAGCTGTACTATGCTTAGTTGCGCAGTTGTGTCCAACTCTTTGCTACCCTATGGACTATAGTCTGCCAGGCTCCTCTGTCCATGGAGGTTCTCCAGGCAAGAATCCTGGAGTGGGTTGCCATTTCCTTCTCAAGGGGATCTTCCTGACCCAGGGATCAAACCCAGGTCTCCCACGCTGCAGGCAGATTCGTTGCCATTTGAGCCACCAGGGAAGCAGAGTTAGAATTTAGAGTCTGCAACTATGAAGAAATGCATGCAAATCCCTTGAGAGCAAGGGAAGGAGAACTCTTTTATAGAAAAAGTAAGTTGGGAGGCTGTAGTTGCTGTGTCATGTCTGACTCTTTATGACTGCAACTGTATGGACTATATCCCACCAGGCTCCTCTGTCCACTGGATTCTCAAGGCAAGAATACTTGAACAGGTTGCCCTCCTCTCCTCCAGGGGATCTTCCCTACCCAAGGATCGAACTTGCAGATCGAATCTGCCTCTCTTACATCTCCTGCATTGGCAGGCAGGTTTATTGTTTTCTTTTCTTTTTCTTTTCTTTTTTTTTTTTTTTTTAACCACACCACCACCTGGGAAGCCCATAGAGTTTATGGCTTTTCACTGGCTGAGTCCTTGCCAGGAAAGAACAATCTTCCTTTTTCTTGTTGGGCTCTGTTTCTGTCACAAGGCATAACAGCTTCCCTTTCTGGTCTCCCATATCTAATTGAAATTTCTGTTATTAAGTTTTTTACAGAATTGAAATTGCATTCAGTACTCCAGTTATAATTAGTATCTAGAAATTTAATTTGCTAAAATTTAGAGTTAGAAAACCTCAGCGTATATCAGAAACAAATTTCTATAAGGACCAATTGCTTCCAGAATATAACATTTTAACAAGTGGTTAAAGAGAATTATTAACAGGTTTCAAAAAGTCTAAAGCAGGTTATTCACATACAATTGTACGATTATAAGATTGGAAGGATCCACAAGAGATTGTTTGGTTTCAACGCCTAAATTTTAAATCAGCATTCATTTTAGGAAATAAATTAATATGTGCACCTCTTTTATCTCTGCTCTCTATTTTATTAAAACACTATGCTATGCAGAGTAGAGTCATGATTTGTTTGTCAAACTTTTGCAAAGCAGGTACTGTCTTAACAAACAAATAGCAGACATGTTTTTCTGTTTAGGTAAATGTTAATAATCACAGCTGGTTTGGTAATTCAGTTATTCAGCAAAGACATTATAAACTACTTGAAAAGAAACCATCTGGTTTGCAGTTGTAAAACTGAAACCAATTAAAACATTTGAATGGCATTTTGTTTTTCATATTAATCTGTAAAAATATATTTTGCAAGTTCTAATTAGTGGTTGATTTTTCTCTACTACTTTTATAATATGAATCTGACTCTCGAATAAATTTTAAGTTCAACAAAGCTGTTTTTATTGTTATTTTATTGGGATACCAGATGATTTAAATGATAAAGAATGTGAAATACCCATGCCCTGATACCCATACACCCAAAGAGTATAATATACAGAATTCATCTGTATCAGACTTGATAAAACAAAACAAAACATACTACTTCACAAAAATTGATTGGTAGGAATAGACTAAGAACCTGAAAATTCAGTTCAGGTACTATCACTGTGAAAGAAAGAAGAAGAGAAAGAAAGATTATAATCAAAAGTATACTTTTTCCCACTCACTCTCACTTTGAAACTTATTCAGTGATGTGAGCTTTTCACTTTGCCTATGGAATAAAGCACAAGTAGCCCCATGACTCTTCTTCTCACTTTCAGATAATAAAAAGTGAGATCACTCTGGGTTTGGTACAGTAATCAAAGCCTAGATTTGGTGCTTAGAATGTCCAATCTCATTACAGTCAAAGCATCCAACTGTATTCAAAATTAGAGCTACTCCTAGTCCTCCAGATGGATCTTCAGTTCAGTTCAGTTCAGTTCAGTAGCTCAGTCGTGTCTGACTCTTTGCGACCCCATGAATCGCAGCGCGCCAGGCCTCCCTGTCCATCACCAACTCCTGGAGTTCACTCAAACTCACGTCCATCGAGTCAGTGATGCCATCCAGCCATCTCATCCTCTGTCGTCCCCTTCTCCTCCTGCCCCCAATCCCCCCCAGCATCAGAGTGTTTTCCAATGAGTCAACTCTTCCCATGAGGTGGCCAAAGTACTGGAGTTTCAGCTTTAGCATCATTCCTTCCATAGAACACCCAGGACTGATCTCCTTTAGAATGGACTGAGGCCTGTAATTAGCAAGAAATCAGTAAAACCAAGAGGATACTAATTTTGTATCTTTTTGTCTCTGATTCTTCCCCTTAGGTCTTCTCTCCTTCACCTCCATCTAACCATGATATTTGAACCTTCCCTCCAGACCCAGTGTGAGAGGAGGACAAGGAATGAGCTGGGGGCAGGGAAATTCTTACTTGACTGCCACTGTCGTAAGTTGCTTTCTCTTTCTCAAGGGCTGGCAAATGTTCAAAGTCAATACTCTCTCCTTTGAGCAACTTTTACATTTGTATAGATACAGAGAACAGTAGTGATTACCAAAAGTGAAAAGGTTAGAATGGGCAAAATGGGTCAGGAAAGTCCAACAGTATGGTGATGGAACTAAACTTTTGGTGGTGAGTTCCCTGTAGGATAAACAGAAGTCCAACTATAATACTGTATACATGAAACTTACATAGTGTTAGAAAAACCAGTTGAAAAATAAAACAAACCACCCACCCACCGAAATGCCTAGCCTACCCGTTCCCCATTCCAAGTGGTCTCTGTCCAGCAGTCCCCTTGAGAAGGGCAAATGCGCTCCCTTTCAGTGGCTGCTGACTTCTCTACCATACTGAGTCTGACAACTCACCTCTAGCCTCTCCTTTTGAGGCTCATTTGGCCTCTTGTGGACTTGATTGTACAGTATCTTTATAAAGCATCTGCTCCAACTCTCTCTTGCTGAAATTTCTATGATATGCAACAAGCACTCAGACATCCTTAATCCCACACACCTAATACAATGTGACACCCCCCACAGAGGAGCTTCATTCCACTGTCATTGCTGCTAACCATTCCCTCACTCTCTATACTTCCCTGTGACTCCCCAGCTGCAGGGACATAGCTCAGCCTTTCTGAGTAATCCTGGTAGAAACCCTCTCTTGAGATGAAGAGGGAATCATAATTTTGTTCAAAAGAGACTTTACACTAATCTCCCCTCCCTGCTTTCTTTATTATTTATATTTCTAATGAGAGTAAAGAAGGCTGAGTGCTGAAGAACTGATGCTTTCAAATTGTGATGCTGGAGAAGACTCTCAAGAGTCGCTTGGACTGGTCAAGCCAGTCAATCCTAAGGGATATCAACCCTGAATATTCATTGAAAGGGCTGATGCTGAAGCTCCAATACTTGGCCACCTATTGTGAATTCGTGTTTGTGTGTTAGTCACACAGTTGTGTCAGACTCTTTGCCATTCTATGGACTTTAGCCCACCAGGCTCCCCTGCTCATAGAATTCTCTAGGCAAGAATACTGGAGCGAGTTGCCATTCCCTTCTCTAGGGGATCTTCCCGACCCAGAGATCGAACCCAGGTCTCCTGCATTGCAGGCAGTTTCCTTACCTCCTGAGCTACCAGAGTTGTGTCAGACTCTTTGCCATTCTATGGACTTTAGCCCACTAGGCTCCCCTGCCCATAGAATTCTCTAGGCAAGAATACTGGAGTGAGTTGCCATTCCCTTCTCTAGGGGATCTTCCCAACCCAGAGATCGAACCCAGGTCTCCTGCATTGCAGGCAGATTCCTTACCTCCTGAGCTACCAGGGAAGCTCGAGGAGCCAACTCATTGGAAAAGCCCCTAATGCTGAGAAAGACTAACAACAGAAGGAGATGGGGGCAACAGAGGATTAGATGGTCAGATGTCATCACCAACTCAATGGACATGAATTTCAGCAAACTCTGGGAGATAGTGAAGGACAGGGAAGCCTAACATGGTGCAGTCCATGGGTTTGTGAAGAGTCAGATACAACTTAGCGACTGAACAACAATGCTAGTAAGGGGTTTTTTTTTTTACAGACAATTCCTTTGAAAACTATCATCTTGGCCTGGCAACTCACTAAAATTTCATAACCCATTACATTCTAATATTGAAATTAAATTTTCTTGTTAACATCTGGCCTCAATAGTGGTGGTTTCTTATTCTTTCTTTTTTTTTTTTCCCTGCGCTCAGTCGCTCAGTCGTGTCTGACTCTTTGCAACCTCATGAACTGTGGCCCACCGGGCTCCTCTGTCCATGGGGATTCTCCAAGCAAGAATACTGGAGTGGGTTGCCACTCTCTCCTCCAGGGGCTCGTCCCAACCCAGGGATCAAACCTAGGTCTCCCACACTGCAGACAGTTTCTTTACTAGCTGAGCTACCAAGGGAAGGCAATAATCCCTAGCCAGAGCAAATATTTAAATGTTATACACTTTTCCACCTTTACATTAATAGTGCCATTACAAATATTTGACTCTTCCCCTCCCCTATAATCTCTATAATGTTATAGACTTAGGAATTAAAGGTTAATAAATCAAAGTGGTATCTTTATGTAGTGGCTATTGCCATGACTGGCCCAGTATCCCCATCATCATCCTTTGAAAAACAGTCCCCTGTCTTGACTACAGAGATGATCATGTGGCCCAGGCTGGATCACTTATAATTTGCTTTAGTTGGGGTCAGAGGGATTGGTTTGGGAGTGGGTATATGCATCAAGGTGAGCCAATCAGAGTTTTTCCCAAGGATCTTTTTGCTAGAGATGATAAGAATCTTTCTTTCCTCCCTGGTCATGAAGCTCCAAGTCTGAGACTGCAGAACTTCCAGCAACCATGTCCCGAACACCCAGAAAGAAGCACAGATTACAGGCAGAATGTTTCTGACATCCCTAAGGCTATCATAGCGCTCAGTAACTTCCTTCATGTGGTCTCTCCCAGCATCTTTGCTATAAATCTCCTTTTTCATTAAGCTTGTCTGAGAAGCAGCTTAATGAAAAGCTGTTTCTATCTCTTTTAATCCAACATGATGGGTTCGTGATTGTTAATTTCTCAAAGTATATATTGTATCTGGGATCTTAAAACGTTCTACACCCAAATAAACAGGATTAAGCTCAATTTTAAAAGCATATAGTATCATTGATACTAAAAGTAGCTACAATTATTCTAAAGGTATGGACAAAGAATAAAAATAGACATCCACTATTAAACATTCAAAGGAATGAATGGACAGTAACAATGGAAAACAATAAGCACATCATTTCAATTACTTGATTTTTGTGATACCTAAGTGACCAATGCTCTTATTTCTTTTAGGTCTTTTGGGGGCACTAAAGATCAATGTAGCAAGCTCAAATAGATTAGTTAATAATTATATATGAGCATTGTTTTTAATTATGAAATATATATAGTAGGAAAAAAATGTAAATATCTTCTCAACAAAAACAAAAACATAAGAGGACATACAAAGAATTAATTACCTAAATCCAAATATTTAAAAAATATATACATGCTGTTACTTGGTTGTTACTCTTCTCATTCGAAGAAAGACTTGAAGCAGTAAAGGAGCAAGCACTTGTTTTCCAAACAGCAATTTGAACATTCTTTTCAAACTGTCTCAGATATATTTTAGACCTATCATATTCATGTAATCATCTTATGAATAATTATTTTTTCTAGATTCAAACACTTTTCATAGAAAATATAAAGTTGAAATCCATTTAATTCTCTCAAAATTTAGAAATATTGTCACGTGAGCAGTATAGTTTCATATTTAAATAACAAGCTGAACTAAATTATATTTATCATCTTGCCTTTAAATGCATCTTAGATTATGAACCTAGAGATACCCTTATGTAGAGTGAAGAAAGAATTCATAGAGTGGACAACTTATCTGTGATTCATGGTATCAACTTATTTTCTCCTAACTACTTTAAACCATATAGAAAATATAAAGTTGAAATCCATTTAATTCTCTCAAAATTTAGAAATATTGTCACGTGAGCAGTATAGTTTCATATTTAAATAACAAGCTGAACTAAATTATATTTATCATCTTGCCTTTAAATGCATTTTAGATTATGAACCTAGAGATACCCTTATGTAGAGTGAAGAAAGAATTCATAGAGTGGACAACTTATCTGTGATTCATGGTATCAACTTATTTCCTCCTAACTACTTTAAACCAGTTCATTTACTTATTCACTCATCACATATTAATTGAGCTTTATTTATTTAATAAGTGTACAATAAGAAGGTATTTTCCATGTCTTTCTGTGATCACATAGAGAAGATAAGCAGGCAAACAGGATATACATTAAAATGTGAGCCTGGCTCCAATGCAAGTGTGCATGTGTGTTTACGTGTGTGTGTGTCCATGTAAAATGTAATAACATTGTGGAGGAGGAAGACTTAAATTTACCTCAGTTGGGGTGGGCTTAGAACAATGAAGAAATCTACACAGAAGAGATAACATCTGATTTGAGAATTGAATTCAAGTTTCACTATAGTCCTGAAAAGTTTATGCCTGGTGCAGAAGTGACTTTAGTGACCAATTATGTAGGGGTCTATATAGTTATATTTACAGAGTTAGTGGGAAGGATGCTGAATTCAGGTTGGAGGGGGAGAGTCCAATGTAGTAAGTATTCAGTATGTGCTGCTACTGCTGCTAAGTCGCTTCAATCGTGTCCGACTCTGTGCGACCCCATAGATGGTAGCCCACCAGGCTCCCCCATCCCTGGGATTCTCCAGGCAAGAACACTGGAGTGGGTTGCCACTTCCTTCTCCAATGCATGAAAGTGAAAAGTGAAAGTGAAGTCGCTCAGTCATGTCCGACTCTTAGCGACCCCGTGGACTGCAGCCTACCAGGCTCCTCCGTCCATGGGATTTTCCAGGCAAGAGTACTGGAGTGGGGTGCCATTGCCTTCTCCGAAGTATTCAGTATAGTCTGAGTGAAAAGTGGTTGCCAGCTGAATCACTTGAAGTTTACCAGGACTTCATGGAACCTGCGGAGCTTCTTAAGGGGGACCTTATATTTCTTAATGCAATGTTTAATTTTTAAAATTATATTTTATATTATTTATAAATGGATATTCTTCAGGTGCTAATTTGTCTAAATATACTGCTAAAATAAAAACGATTTTTCTTAGAACTTTAGTTTGTTTTTAGAAAGAACACAACAGTTTGCCAGAATCTTATCATTATAAAGTAGCTTCTCTTAAGTAGAAAAAAAGGCCTTAAATCAAATATAACTATCTTCTAAATTTACATTTTCTCTTTGTAAAGTAGAACATTTAGAACAGAAGAAACTTTGAATTCTATTGTCAAACAAACACGTATCTATTATCTTTCATGTGTTTCTTACAATCTCTTTAACTATCACAGACAGTTGTCAAAGATACAGTTAAACAGTATTTTGCTTACTCCTAGCTTGAGTTCCCAGAGAAGGCAATGGCACCCCACTCCAGTACTCTTGCCTGGAAAATCCCATGGACAGAGGATTTGGCAGGCTGCAGTCCACGGGGTCGCTAAGAGTCGGACACGACTGAGCGACTTCACTTTCACTTTTCACTTTCATGCATTGGAGAAGGAAGTGGCAACCCACTCCAGTGTTATTGCCTGGAGAATCCCAGGAATGGGGGAGCCTGGTGGGCTGCCGTCTCTGCGGTCGCACAGATCGGACACAACTGAAGCGACTTAGCAGCAGCAGCTTGAGTTCTCTATCTATTTGATCCTAAACTAAGATGTTGAATTTGTGACATCAAAACCCTATCTAGGGCAACCATTTATTATTGTGGTCAATCATGACTTTACAATCTCCCTGTAAGAAATGAGAAAAACTGCAGAAAAGAGACTATTCGTACAAATTGTTCTCACAGTGGTAAAAAATTATTTTCATAGCAAAAAATAATTTTTTATTCTTCATAGCAAAAGAAAATAATAGCTAACATAGCTGCTTCTTTATTATAGTTCTCAATTTCTATATTCATAGAAGTATAAAACATCCCTTTTTTAAAAATTAGCACTATCACTTTTTAAAAGACCCTATTCTTACCTTAATGCAAATATATGCAACTTGTACAAAAATCACCATGTAATGGTCCCATTTGATCAGATTAAATATTAAAGTTTGGGGGAGGGGCAGGGAGACAGTGAAAGGCCAGAAAGGAGATGAGTTGCTCATATCTCCCAGAACTTTGAACCATATTTTTGGCATCAAAATCAAAGAGAAACGTATTATCCATTGCTGCAGTGTTTCAATATAAATGTGCTTTATGCACAAGGGTCATATATTTGTATTTTTCTCTATTGTAATGGATTAAGTCTGAATCCCATAGCACTATAATATTTGTATTTACAAATAGAAACCATATTTATTCTGAATGGATTTGTAACCAAGTATACAATTCACAGCTTTATCGCTTGTTTTATGAGTCCATTTGGCTTGGCACAGAAAATAATAATTAATCAGGTCTGTCGATTGCAGGGCCTGGTCTTTATTTATGCATAAATTGCTTATTTATTAACATTAAGCATCTCCCATTTGGTCTAAAAGAGATGTATAGTTACATGGAAACAGAACAGCTTTCAGTGAATGATTGCACAACTACAGATGCTTTTGTCCTGACACTGTCACAGCTGAGGAGGTCTCACCAAATGAAAAACAGTTCTGATGAAGTGAGAAACAGAAAAACGGTACATGCAAATGCTATTACATAATAAAATGCAGGCCAGCACACATTTCTTTAACTCTCTTTATTAAATTTACATGAATCAAGAGGAAAGGGTGAAAAGTATATTTATTGATGATAAAAATGATTTTCTGGATAATCTTAGCCATCTCATTTAAAATTTATTTCTTTTATAAGTTTCTAGTCTTCCTTACTTCCTTTTAGCTCTCTGTCATCTACCCCAAAGTTAAACTTTGGGGATTTAATAGAGAAATAGAATTTGCAGGTGGTATCTTCCTGAACATTCTAATATTAAGTGATGTTACAGAATAATTAAATGAAAACTAGTAGGCTGTCCTCACTAATCCTATCCTTAAAAATGTTTTCAGATCATTAGTCTTAACCTGTTTCAATAGTCATGTCAGACTGTGTGTCAATTCTGCCCCACTGGGAATGATGCCAGCCAGAAAATGCATGACATCATGGGATGTGTTATGATGCTATCCCTGAAAGATTGCCAGCCTCAGCTATACTCACAGCATTATACCAGAGGGAACCTAGCACCCCAATGAATTCTTAAAGTACATGCAGATGTGTTTTACTAAATGTACAGAGCTAGAAATATTGCTTATCCTTCTGGAATGTGCTAATATAGAGAAAGATACAAATATTAGAATCAGTAGTTGTAAAATATATATACATGAGTTAAGCATATTTACTTCTTGCTTCCAAGAGCATTGTTTCTCCATTACTTACTATACATATTTGTGTGTGCATATATATTATTTTGCCATATACTCTATTGTTTTCATTAAAGCGATTATCACTAAGCAGATTTCCTCATATTCAATTAGTGTACCTGTATTAGAACTGAAAATAATTTTTGTTCATTGCCATTAACATGCATTAAGCTTTTATTTTGCCTTTTCATGCTGTTCATGGGGTTCTTAAGACAAGAAAACTGAAGTGGCTTGCCATTCCCTTCTCCAATGGGCCACATTCTATCAGACCCCTCCACCATGACCCGCCCATCTTGGGTTGTCCTGCAGGCATGGCTTGGTTTCATTTAGTTAGACAAGGCTGTGGTCCTAGTGTGATTAGATTGACTAGTTTTCTGTGAGTATGGTTTCAGTGTGTCTGCCCTCTGATGCCCTCTTGCAACACCTACCATCTTGAGTTTCTCTTACCTTGGGCGTGCAGTATCTCTTCACGGCTGCTCCAGCAAAGCACAGCTGCTGCTCCTTTCCTTCAGTTAAATTCAGTTCAGTCACTCAGTCGTGTT
>SJXQ01004676.1:44658-56550 GCA_006408695.1 Aepyceros melampus
AAAAATAAAGTCTGACACTATTTCTACTGTTTCCCCATCTATTTCCCATGAGGTGATGGGGCCAGATGCCATGATCTTCGTTTTCTGAATGTTGAGCTTTAAGCCAACTTTTTCACTCTCCTCTTTCACTTTCATCAAGAGGCTTTTTAGTTCCTCTTCACTTTCTGCCATAAGGGTGGTGTCATCTGCATATCTGAGTTTATTGATATTTCTCCTGGCAATCTTGACTCCAGCTTGTGTTTCTTCCAGCCCAGCATTTCTCATGATGGAAATGGCACCCCACTCCAGTACTCTTGCCTGGAAAATCCCATGGACAGAGGAGCCTGATAGGCTACAGTCCATGGGGTCGCAAAGAGTTGGACACGACTGAGCAACTTCACTTTCACTTTCACTGTGCATAGAAGTTAAATAAGCAGGGTGACAATATACAGCCTTGATGTACTCCTTTTCCTATTTGGAACAAGTCTGTTGTTCCGTGTCTAGTTCTAACTATTACTTCTTGACCTGCTCCTTTCCTTGGACGAGGGGTATCTCCTTACCACCGCCGTTCCTGACCTTCAACGTGGGATAGCTCCTCTACGCTATCCTACAACTGTGCAGCCACTGCTCCTCAGGTTGCTCCTCCTGGCCACCGGCCCTAGCCTCGGGCGTGGGTGGCTCCTCCCAGCCACCTCCCCTGGCCTCGGGCTTGGGGTGGCTCCTCAGGGTCACTGCCCATGGCCTCGGCCACGAGGTGGCTTCTCCCAGCCTCCCCTGACCTCGGACGCAGTGTAGCTCCTCTCGGCTGCTGCCCCTTACCTCAGACATGGGATAGCTCCTCTTGGCCATGCTTAGTGTGCCGGCTCGCAGCTGCCTGCGCAAGAAAGCCTTCTTCAGCAATCAATGCAAAGAAATAGAGAAAAACAACAGAATAGGAAAGACTAGAGATTGCTTCAAGAAAATTAGAGATACCAAGGGAATATTTCATGCAAAGATGGGCTCGATAAAGGACAGAAATGGTCTGGACCTAACAGAAGCAGAAGATATTAAGAAGAGGTGGCAAGAATACATGGAAGAACTGTGCAAAAAAGATCTTCATGACCCAGGTAATCATGATGATGTGATCACTCACCTAGAGCCAGATATCTTGGAGTGTGAAGTCAAGTGGGCCTTAGAATGTCACTGCCCATGGCCTCGGCCACGAGGTGGCTTCTCCCAGCCTCCCCTGACCTCGGACGCAGGGTAGCTCCTCTCGGCTGCTGCCCCTTACCTCAGACATGGGATAGCTCCTCTCGGCCATGCTTAGTGTGCCGGCTCGCAGCTGCCTGCGCAAGAAAGCCTTCTTTAGCAATCAATGCAAAGAAATAGAGAAAAACAACAGAATAGGAAAGACTAGAGATTGCTTCAAGAAAATTAGAGATACCAAGGGAATATTTCATGCAAAGATGGGCTCGATAAAGGACAGAAATGGTCTGGACCTAACAGAAGCAGAAGATATTAAGAAGAGGTGGCAAGAATACATGGAAGAACTGTGCAAAAAAGATCTTCATGACCCAGATAATCATGATGATGTGATCACTCACCTAGAGCCAGATATCTTGGAGTGTGAAGTCAAGTGGGCCTTAGAAAGCATCACTACAAACAAAGCTAGTGGAGGTGATGGAATTCCAGTTGAGCTATTTCAAATCCTGAAAGATTTGTTGACTGTATAGAGCTTCTCCATCTTTGGCTGCAAAGAATATAATCAGTCTGATTTCGGTGTTGACCATCTGGTGATGTCCATGTGTAGAGTCTTCTCTTGTGTTGTTGGAAGAGGGTGTTTGCTATGACCAGTGCATTTTCTTGGCAAAACTCTATTAGTCTATGACCTGCTTCATTCTGCTAGCAAAGTAATGCTCAAAATTCTCCAAGCCAAGCTTCAACAGTATGTGAACCATGAACTTCCAGATGTTCAACCTGGATTTAGAAAAGGCAGAGGAACCACAGATCAAATTGCCAACATCTGTTGGATCATCAGAAAAGGAAGAGAGTTCCAGAAAAACATCTACTTCTGCTTTACTGACTATGCCAAAGCCTTTGACTGTGTGGATCACAGTAAACTGTGGAAAATTCTGAAAGAGATGGGCATGCCAGACCACCTGACCTGCCTCCTGAGAAATCTGTGTGCCAGTCAAGGAGCAACAGTTAGAACTGGACATGGAACAAAAGACTGATTCCAAATCGGGAAAGGAGTATGTCAAGGCTATATATTGTCACCCTGCTTATTTAACTTATATGCAGAGTACATCATGAGAAACACTGGCCTGGATGAAGCACAAGCTGGAATCAAGATTGCCAGGAGAAACATCAATAACCTCAGATATGCAGATGACACCACCCTCATGTCAGAAAACAAAGAACTAAAGAGCCTTTTGAAGAAAGTGAAAGAGGAGAGTGAAAAAGTTGACTTAAAGCTCAACATTCAGAAAACTAAGATCATGGCATCCAGTACCATCACTTCATGGCAAACAGATGGGGAAACAATGGAAATAGTGACAGACTTTATTTTGGGGGTCTCCAAAATCACTGCTTATGGTGACTGCAGCCTTGAAATTAAGACGCTCGCTCCTTGGAAGAAAAGCTATGACCAACCTAGACAGCATGCTAAAAAGCAAAGATATTACTTTGCCTAAAAGGTCCATCTAGCCAAAGCTATCAAAGAAGGCAATGGCAACCCACTCCGGTACTCTTGCCTGGAAAATCCCATAGATGGAGGAGCCTGGTAGGCTGTAGTCCATGAGGTCACTAAGAGTCAGACACAACTGAGTGATTCAGTTTCACTTTTCACTTTCATGTATTGGAGAAGGAAATGACAACCCACTCCAGTGTTCTTGCTTGGAGAATCCCAGGGACGGGGGAGCCTGGTGGGCTGCCGTCTCTGGGGTTGCACAGAGTCGGACATGACTGAAGTGACTTAGCAGCAGCAGCAGCAGCCAAAGCTATGGTTTTTCCAGTGGTCATGTATGGGTGTGAGGGTTGGACTATAAAGAAAGCTGAGCACCAAAGAATTGATGCTTTTGAACTGTGGTTTTGGAGAAGACTCTTTAGAGTCCCTTGGACAGCAAGGAGATCAAACCAGTCTATTCTAAAGGAATTCAGTCCTGAATATTCATTGGAAGGACTGATGCTGAAGCTGAAGCTCCAATACTTTGGCCACCTGATGCAAAGAACTGACTCATTAGAAAAGACCCTGATGCTGGGAAAGATTGAAGGCAGGAGGAGAAGGGGACGACAGAGGATGAGATGGCTGGATGGCATCACTGACTCGATGGACATGAGTTTGAGCAAGCTCCAGGATTTGGTGATGGACAAGAAAGCCTGGTGTGCTACAGTCCATGGGGTCGCAAACAGTTGGACATGACTAAGCAACTGAACTGAACTGATCGCTGACTCATGTTGAGGTTTGACAGAAAACAAAAAATTCTGTAAAGCAATTATCCTTCAACTAAAAAATAAAAAAAAGAAGGTCTGCTCTCTTCAGAGTTTTCTCAGCTTGAGAATTATCATTGTCCTCAGACCCTTCCTTCCCTACTCACCCACTATGGAGTACATGAGCCTTTTAAGAGGCTTTTCCAGAAATCTTTCCCCAATCCTCAAGTAGAGGCAAGCTTGCTCCCTCGTACCTCTATAGCATCAATGCCCACCTCTTTCACAGTTCATAACAAGTCCAACCAGTCAATTCTGAGGGAGATCAACCCTGGGCTTTCTTTGGAAGGAATGATGCTAAAACTGAAGCTGCAGTACTGTGGTCACCTTATGCGAAGAGTTGACTCATTGGAAAAGACCCTGATGTGGGAGGGATTGGGGGCAGGAGGAGAAAGGGATGACCGAGGATGAGATGGCTGGATGGCATCATGGACTCAATGGACGTGAGTCTGAGTGAGCTCCGGGAGTTGGTGATGGACAGGGAGGCCTGGCGTGCTGCGATTCATGGGGTCGCAAAGAGTCGGACACGACTGCGCGACTGAACTGAACTGAACAAGTCCATAACAAGTCCCTAGTTCAAGGGACTGACTTTAAAAACCAAAGCCTTATTGCATTGAGATGTCTGCCTTTCAATGGCAAATTATCATTGTAAATATCTTTTATTTCTGTCTTTATCTCTTTAGTAAAATGAATTAAAATTATCCTCTAAGATCCTGAACCAAGACATAAAATTACAAACTACACTTATTAGGTAAACAAGGAGAGTAAAAAAGCTGACTTAAAACTCAATATTCAAAAAACTAAGATCATGGCATCTGGTCCCATCACTTCATGGCAAATAGATGGAGAAACAGTGGAAACAGTGTCAGACTTTATTTTCTTGGGCTCCAAAATCACTGCAGATGGTGACTGCAGCCTTGAAATTAAAAGATGCTTGCTCTTTAGAAGAAAAGCTATGACCAACCTAGACAGTGTATTAAAAAGCAGAGACATTACTTTGCCAACAAAGGTCCATCTAGTCAAAGCTATGGTTTTTGCAATAGCCATGTATGGATGTGAGTGTTGGACCATAAAGAAGGCTGAGCACCGAAGAATTGATGCTTTTGAACTGTGGTGTTGGAGAAGACTATTGCGAGTCCTTTGGACTGCAAGGAGATCAAAGTAGTCAATCAAAAAAATAAAAAATTACTAAAGGAAATCAATCCTGAATATTCATTGGAAGGACTGATCCTGAGGCTGAAGCTCCAATACTTTGGTCATCTGATGCAAAAAGGTGGCTCATTGGAAAAGACCCTGATGCTAGGAAAGATTGAAGGCAGAAGGGGATGACAGAGGACTAGATGGTTAGATGGCATCACGGACTCAATGGACATGAGTTTGAGCAAGCCTGGGAGGTGGTGAAGGACAGGGAAGCCTGGAGTGCTGCAGTCCATAGGGTTGCAAAGTCAGACATGACTGAGCGACTGAGCAACAACACTTACCAGACTTCTGAGAACATTTGAACTTGGGATGGAGAACCAACTGGATGGTCAGTGTTTCTAAACACCTCCAAGGGGCACTAGGTCTTAACTTTGCATCCTTCCTCTCCCTTGCCTCCAGGCCTCAACAAATGGGGACCAAATGAATGAATGAAATATTTGATCTCCCTAAGATACCAGCCTCCCTCCTGTTGCCACAAAGGTGAGGTCTGAAGTCTCCACAGCCACCAGTCCCTGTCCTGGGTACTGCAATGCAGCCTAGCTATACCCCCTCACGTCCCCTTATTACTGTGTTAAATGACAACAGGCTGCTGTTGTTTAGTCACTAAGCCATGTCTGACTCTTTGCCTAGCTATACTCACTCGCCGTCCCTCAGTTCTGTCTTAAAGGACAACAGATAACTCTGCCCAAAGTCAGAAGGCCTAGAAACTGAGTTTGACTTACTGTCAACATACCCAAGCCACAAAATTGCATCAACCCTTCTGAGCCAGTCTGGGCTGGGAGGTGAGAATGCAAAGGCGCTCAGGCGCTCCCCAAGCACCTCCCTGATTCCTTACAGCCTGTGCCTTCCCTCCTCCCTGATGCTGGCCTCCCCCCAGCCTGCAACCTGGGAGCTGCAGTCTAGCCCAGGTGAGGACTGGGGCGGCCCTTCGGCAGTCTCCCCGCCTGCCACCCCCTGGAGTCCTCAGGTGGGAGGGTCATCCACAAGCAGCTGTCGGCCCCCAACTCTCCTGGCTATACCCTCTTGGTCCTCCTCCAACTCTCTCTCTGCCTGGCAGGGAGGAGCCGCTAGAGCTAAGCGGATTTCATGCTATTTTCAAAGTCATTTTCCATGGAAAAAATTTTTTTTGTACTATTAAACCTGCTTTCAGCTGCTTCTCATCTCCCTGAAAGCTTCCTCCTCCCTTTCCATGAGATGAACCGGTAAGGGGATATTCGGGAACCTGCCAGCGACAACACACAGGCATGCTGGGCTGGGAAGGGCATGAGAAGGTTCCCTTCACCTGTACTCCAGAGTCTTCCAGCTCCACCTTAACAACTGCCTTGTGGCAGGGAGCCTGTCCTTCAGGTTCCTGTCACCCTGTGGCAGTCACCAAACTGGGGCGAGTTTTTACAACCAGCATCCAGCATCTTTTGAGGAGTAATTGAGGCATTTCCAAGACCCCCAGGCAGCCTACATTTCCTGGAGAAGAGGTGGCCCTAGGAAGCTTCAAGCTGGGAGTGGTTCAGGGTGAGCTATGAAATGCGAAAGCCACCCCACGCTCCCTTGTAACCCACTGTGTGCATATGAAAGCCTGAGTCACATCTCAGCTGCCAGTAAACAGAGGCCTTTGCTAGGGCAAGAGTCGAGACCAAATGGTTCTGTATCCTTGGCTTGCGGCACAGGGCTCAGCCTATCATGGGTTGCTGGAGAGGAGCCTGTGACATCTGCCAGACCCCTCTGGCAAGCAAGGCCGATCCAGCCCCTCAGGCACAGGCGATTGGACCAGACTTGAGCGGCTTCAGATGTGACCTGGCATGAGACCTGTGCTCAGAGGAAAGGATGAGGATGGCCTGAACCAATCAAATTCTCTTTCCTGTGATAACCCAGCAGTGTGGAAATATGAAAAGCTTGCAACGTTCCTATGGTCCTGCTGAGACAAAGATGTGAAAAGTGAAAGTGGTAGTCACTCAGCTGAATCCAACTCTGCGACCCCCTGGACTGTAGCCCACCAAGTTCCTCTGTCCATAGAATTCTCCAGGCAAGAATACTGGAGTGGGTTGCCATTTCCTTCCCCAGGGGATCTTCCCGACCCAGGGATCGAACCTGGGTCTCCTGCATTACAGGCAGACTCTTTACCATCTGGACCACCAGGGAAGCCCAAGATGGCGATGCTGGGGAGAGGAAATTCTAGGATGACGCACACCCAGCTTTCCGGCCAGGTCATCTGATCCCCTGGCGCTGGTAGCAACCCGGTGAAAACTGCTGAGAGAAGAGCACGTGATGGAGGATGGGGAGAGTCCAGCTTGGTAGCTGGTGAGAATGAGGCAAAAACGGAACAGCCAGGAGGGGTGAGATATGAGGTGATGCTCAGGGCCCACAAGCCACCCAAGGGCCTGAGTGCTGCTGGACTTTGGAAATATTTGAGGAGCAACCTTGAGCATCAAGGTAAATAAGATCATCTCCACTAAAACACAGGGCTCCTGCCCCCTGGCAGGGGGGAAATAGATGCATACTTAATTTTTTTAATTATTCATGTTTCAACTGATTGCTTTTTTAAGGTAAAGCTTTTATAATCAAAATTTTAGAACCCATTGTTACAACAGTACAAACTGTGAAAAGCTAACCTCACATATTCTGTTTTCTCCCTTTATTCAAACATTGTTCACTCACTGGAATTCCTTTCCACCTTTGCTTCTGATATAGAAAGTGGTGCCAAAAAAACGCCAGCAAATAATTTCAACAAAGGTCAACTTCAAAATCAGCATGAAGTATTCTTAGCAAACATGGCCACTGCTTAGGTATTTCTGCCTTTCTAAGCAGGTTATAAAGGAAGCAGATTTTCTACAGAAGAGTAATTGAACCACACTTAACAAAACCTTTTCGAAATCAATAAATATTGACAAATCATTTTTCTTAATTTTTTTTCCAAGAGAAGCTAAAATGTCTCCCTGTAGATTTAGGCTCAGTGCTGGCCTCTGACAAAGGGACTTTCCCGTCTTGGGACAAGTGTTTTTAATCCCGTCTTGGGACAAGTGTTTTTAATTTAGGGGCTAACTTGAGCAAGAACCTCAAATATTTCCGAAGTCCATCAGCACTCATTAGCTTCCTCCTAGAAAACAGGAATTAGATTCCAAGGGGTTCTCAAGTTGGACATCATTGTTACCTAACAAACCCTCACCAAGCATTACTATGTGCAACATGCAATATTGCAGGCATTACTACAATCCCTATTTTACAGATGGAGAAAGTGAGGCATGGCAAAGTTGAAAAGCCTCTCCTGTGCATATTACTGCTTCTCTGACGTCTAAGATTAGAATCAGTAGGTCCAGGTAGGGCCCTGGAATCCATACTCCCCCAGGGAGAGATCCAGGTGATTTTTACTGCTCGTTGTGAGACGCTGCTCCAGGCATCAGATCTGCTCTGATTGAGGGTTTAGGAAGGGAGCAAACAGGAGAATCCAACGTCCTCAGCCAAGGCAATTCTCAGGATGGACGTTGGTGCCACCTTCTGACAGCTACAGCAGTTGAGTGGTAAACGAGTTGGAAACAAGGACAGCAAGAGATTTTGTCTCCTGCTGCACCAGAGTGCCACCTGCTGGCTACAGGTGGCCATTACAGGTCAGGCAGGAACCTCTCTTGTCCAGTCCGTTCTTTAAGGGACTACCCTGACACTGGGGGTTCAGTAGAGACTCCACAGGGTGAGAGAGATAACAATGGCCATGCCATGACAATGCTGCGTGGTTCCTGGAGAAGCAGGGGGGACAAGGGCAACAGAGGGACCAGAGGCTGTGTGCACGAGGGCTATGGCAAGAGGGGTCAGTGGGGAAAAATTAGCCTAGAGGTTGTAGGGGCTCAGAGCTTGGGTTTTGTGCTAAGGGTAATGGGAAATGCAGTAGCAAGTCAGACTGAGATCACTCTGGGCTTTGTCAGGGAGGCTGAAATGGGATAGTCCGAGTGGAGGCAGAATCCATTTAGAAACCATTCAAAAATCAGAGATGAGAGCAAAGTCGCTGGTCTAGAGGAGGTGGGCACTGCAGGGATGGAAAAAAAAAAAATGGTTAATGAGAAATAAGATTCAGTTTGATTTTTTAAAAAAAAGCAGCTGAAGAGTAACAGTGAGACATCACAGTGGTCCCATTGCATTCATTCATTCCTTCTTTCAACAAATTGTAGTGCCTACTGTGGGTCAGAAACTAATCTACCTGCTGGGGATATGGTGGTGTAAACCAGGCCAGGGAAAGCCCTGCTTTTCATGGGGTTTATACCATTAAGGAGGTGCGGGGGTAAGATAATCAGTAAGTAAATAAACAACAAAAACAGATGGGAATAAGCACCATGTAGAGAATGTAGATGGGATGTGGGGCAGTGACTCAGATCTGAACTTAGGGAGCGTGCCCTGTAAAGAACAGGGCAAAGCACTCCAGGCAGAGCGCAGAGTCCAAAGGAACAGATGCGAAGGCCCTTAAAGCAAGAGTAAGCACAGCACATTCAAGATCAGAGACAGCCAGCGTGGCTGTATGTGGTGGTAAGGACAACAGAGGGACCAGTTTATGAAGGAAGGACTGTGTAAGGCAAGGCAAGGGATTCTAAGAGTGAAGGGAAGCCGCTGACACCTTTCAGATAGAAAAGTGACAGAACCCAACTTCGCTTTCAGATCTCTCTGATTGCCCTCTGGAGCATGGATTGTATAAGGCAGGAGTGGAAGGAGGAGCCAGGGAGAACCTGAGATGTGGACCAGGAGAGATGGTGGGGCAGCAGCATGAAGGGGAGGGTTCTGGGCATACTTTAGAGTCAGAGTCAATGGGACTCGCTGATGCACTGATGTGGGGGTGAAAAATAGAACCAAGAATGACTCCCCAAGACCCGGAGGATGACAGCTACTGCGGAATACCTAGACACAAGGAGAAAGGGCCAAAGGGAACTTCTCCCCCAGGGACACGGCACTGCAACAAGCAAAAGTCTGGCCTTAATACTCAGCCCCGCTGGACAGGGCGTGCAAGCGAACCACGCTGAGGCTTGGTTTCCTCACCTGCGACTGGACCTAGCCTGCTTGGGTGCGTTTCAAAGACTAGAAGCCTAACACTGACTTGACACTCATGCTGGCCTGGCCTCTGTGCATACTGAGTCGGCCAGTTCTCTCCCATTGTTGGGACTTCCCAGGTGGCTCAGAGGTAAAGAATCTGCCTGCCAATGCAGGAGACATGGGTTTGATCCCTGAGTCAGGAAGATACTTCGGAGAGGGAAATGGCAACCCACTCCAGTATTCTTGACTAGAGAATTCCACAAAGGAGCTTGGCAGGCTATAGTTCACAGTAACAAAGAGTCAGACATTACTGAACAACTAAACAACTCCCATTTGTTGGGAAGTATCTCTCCAGGCAGCCAAAGCCCTGTCCCCAGCTGGAAGAACACCCAAGGTCAACATCTAATTCGAAGCAGAAACCCCAGAGTAATTCCCTCTGTCCTCCAAGTCTTGGACCTGGGAAAAGAAATGGTCACTCTCAGTCCCCTTAAATCAAAGAGAACGTGGGAAGGAGTAGTCACTTAGAGCAAAAACAAATACCAGAGATCATGGGATGTGAGCACCACATCATTTTATTTCTTTGGTTTTCCAACTTCACTTTTGGACAATGCAAAGTCAGTTTCTCACCTGCCTGGCCCCTGTGTGGTCTCTCATTGGAGATGGGGCATGGGCTCTGCAGAGCTCAACAGAAAAATGGGGGTCCCCAGGGGCTGAGGAGTCCCCAGCAGATGCACCAAGCACCAGCAAGCAGAGATCCAAGGCTCTCTCCCCCAGCCCTTTACCAAACTCCTCGCAAAGAACAGGCCAGCCCTCAGCGATCAGGCTCAGGACCTTCCCCTAGAGGTCACCCTCGGTCCTTCTTCATCTCTGCTTCTGCTCATACGGAGCCTGGCACCCTCTCCCTTAGGGGCACCAAGCAGAAGTTATGACCTGCTCCACATCTGATCTCTAACATTGCTTTGGGAAACATCTTTGAGTAAAGAGGGTGCCAACCCCCAAAATAAACTGAAAGCATATATTCTGCCCAGTGGGACAGATAGCCACGCTACAATACTCCCTTTGTCCCTGGGAAAAGCTGAAAGCAGCTGTAGCTAACCAACCTCCCTTCAGGTCCCCACATACAGAGCTTCCAACACGAGCAAGGGGGCCCAGCCAACTCACTTAAATCAAAAGACTAAAAAAACCAAGATGCAATAACAAAAATAAGACTGGTAAACAACTGAAGAGAACATCCCTGGTCCTGCAGCTGTGTATAGGAGGCCAGACGGCCGGTCTCTGGCTCTCTCTGCCTTGGAGCTGGGAAACAACACAAAGCTCCCTCAGAGTCACTGTAGACACCCTGGGGGCAAAAGGGATCCTGGCCAAGCCAGGGGGCAACTCAGGCCTCTGACCTCTCAAGTGGTCCTCCTTCCTCCCAGCCCCTTGCACACCTCCCCGTCACCCGTCCACCAGGGTGAGGCCATCGTAGAGGGCGCGTTTCCACATGTAGTAGGTAGAGCGGGCGGTGAGGGGGAAGAGGGTGCTGAATTCCTTGTAGGAGGGGAAGCTCTTGGACTGGAAGCGCTTCTGCAGGAACAGCTTGGCCTGGGCCTTGAACTTCGTGGTGGCCAGCATGTCCATCACCAGCACCTGCCTGTCCCGGCCCCCTGCCGCTGCTGCTGTCCCCACAGGGTGGCTGGACAGGGACCCACTAGGGGGCCGACCCTGGGCCGTGGCCCCCTCTTGCAGGGCCCCCTCTCTGGAAGGCCCTCCCGGGGCCTTCCTTGGATCCTCCCCTGGAGAAGCTGCCATTGGCCGGGTCCCTGCAGGGGGCACCACAGCAGCTGTCACATTCCTGCTAGCTTCTGCCTCCTTCCTGCTCCCTCTGCCCAAGGTGGGGGCCCGGATCTGGAGCTTGGACAGGCTTCTGGGCCAGCTCCGGGCCAGACTCTTCCAGACCCAAAAGGAGGAAGGTGACAAGCTGGGGTAGCGGAGACGGAAGCGACAGAAAGGGAGGTGCCCACCAAGCACCTGCTTGCGGGCCGCTCTGCGCAGACGCCTCTGCCAGCGGGACAACGGCACCCTCAGGGGCAGGAACGCCCGCGGGGCGGGCGGGCCCCCACCCGTGGCTTTCGCTGCCCCCTCTCCGACCTCACCACCCTTCCAAGGGACCAAGGCCCTTTCGCCCACCGGCACTGGCTGGGGCGGCCCAGACTCCGAGAGGGCCGGCACTGGCTTGAAGCTGGGGTTCCTTCGGAGAGCTTT
>SJXQ01004676.1:63836-102142 GCA_006408695.1 Aepyceros melampus
CAGAGGTCAGGTGTGATGAGGAAAGGGGATGGCTTCCAGTGGGAAGTCTGAGGAAGGTGGTGCTGGGCAGCTGGGGGGAGGGTGGAGATGTGTATAAGAGACAGGGGGTGGGGAAGGGCTGGAGGTGGGGGTGGGGAGAAGGAGAACTTGAAACAATGCCTCCCCTCCCCTCTCCACACACACACACTCACACACACTTACACACACGTACCCGCAGCATCTTCAGAAGCACTCTTTGACCCCTTGGGCCCTTTGGTGTCCCAAGGCCACCCCCTCACTCCCCTGGAGCCTCCAAACTGCATGAGGCACCCACTCTTAGTAATTTAGGGGAAACTTCCTAATTTACTGACCTCAAGGGTGGCCCAGAGCCCAGGGGGCGTCCACTTCTCTCTCCACCTTCCAGCTTGGGACATTTAAGTCACCCTGAGGGCAGCGTCCCCAGCTGAGCGCCACGCTCACTCCAGAACTGGTGTCATATCCGTGGTGGACCATGAGCATGGACTGTCTTCAGCCAACTGGCCGGTGGAGAAGCGGCTTAAGCCACTCCCCCCCAGGAAATCGCCCACCCTCAAGGGCTCTGGTCCCAAGATGAAAGAAGTGCAAATTCGGGGGTCACTTCCAATGGTAAAGTGATAGCAGCTATTGTGTCAGCCTCTCTACCCAGCTGGGGGTGTTAAAGCACCCTGACCTAGCTCTGAAACAGACCCCGAACTGCCCAGGGAAAACTTGAAAGAAAGTCGAAAGATTTCCAAAGAATTTGGGGGGAGGGGAGGGGAGGAGAAGGTTTAGATAGAAAGACCTAAGGAAAAGAAGAATCTGCGGCCAGGCTAAGAGGGGGAGGGGGGCGAGAGTGAAGCTGAGGCCTTGGGGAAACTGGCCTTGGCTGATTAGAGAACTTGGGGCTCCCTGAACCTCCAGGATGCTTCTCTTCCATGAGGCAGCTCCCCGATCCCTGACCCCACGAGACAGGGGAGGCTGGAGAACTCACTGCCCCCACTTTGGTGCAGGCCCCCTTCCCTTCCAGAAAGGCCTCCATCCCCACCTCGCTCTGAGCATCCCCCTGCCTTGAGGCTCAACACCTCTCACTCCCAAAATGTGCCTGTGCCCAAGATGCTTCCGTTCAGGGTCAGGGCGCCTATCCCAGGATAGGCCTGGCTTTCTGAGCCCCATAGGCAGGTAGGAGCTTGTGGTACCTGGGGCTTCCGTCCCTCCCGGCAGCTCACCTCAGCCCAGAGGCCTCAGATAATCCCGGAGGAGCTAGTCCTATCCGCCCGTCCAGTTCCCCCGCTGGTGGGGGAGGTGAGGGTGGCCAGATTGCAGCCTTTAGTGGTAGCTCCCCCCAGGGGCTTTCCTGCCCGGCCTTAACCCTTTGGAGTGCTGGGGCCAGCAGCTTCTCCCAGGCTTCCGTTCCACCCACCTCTCTTTATCGCCCTACCCCCGGCTACCACTGTAAAATGCCCTCCAGGATCAGTTATGCCCCAGCTCCACTATTAACATGTTCTCCTCTGCCAATCTGAACCCTACACTTATCACCTAAGTCAAACATCCTTTATCAAATGTCCATCCTCAGGAAGGCTGGATGCAGGGGCCACAGAAGTGAACTCAGGTCCTGTCCCGGGATCTTAATCACCCCAGCCCCACCCACCATGATGGCAATCGCCTGAGGCTGTGGTTTAGACGCTCCTGGACTTGGATTTGAATGCCAACCCTGCTCCTATACTACAGTAGCTGTTGAGTAGCCCAGCCGCATCCAACTCTTTTGCCACCCCACGGATTGGGATTTTTCTAGGCAAGAATACTGGAGTAGGTTGCCATTTCCTTTCTCCAGGGAATCTTCCCACATGGCTTTAGACAAGTTGTTTTAAACCTCTGCTGCTGCTGCTAAGTCACTTCAGTCGTGTCCGACTCTGTGTGACCCCATAGAGGGCAGCCCACCAGGCTCCCCTATCCCTGGGATTCTCCAGGCAAGAACACTGGAGTGGGTTGCCATTTCCTTCTCCAGTGCAGGAAAGTGAAAAGTGAAAGTGAAGTTGCTCAGTCATGCCCGATCCTCAGCAACCCCATGGACTGCAGCCTTCCAGGCTCCTCCATCCATGGGATTTTCCAGGCAAGAGTACTGGAGGTGGGTGCCATTTACCTCAGAGCCCTGATTCAGTGGTTACTGGGACAACATTTACCCCCAGAGTTGTTAGGTATACTCAAAAAGATAAATTGAAAGCTTTGAAGACTGTGCTTGGCACAAAGCAAGTATATTTGAGTTCTCAGCCTCTCCAGTGGCTTAACATAAATGCAATATTTTAAAACTTTTAGAGAGCAGTGGTGATTTTGCAGGAGATGGAATTACGAGATACTTTTTCCGCGTAGCTTTGTGTCGTTTGACGTTTTATAAGGAGTCTGCATTCCTTGCTATTATTTTAAAAGGCAATGAAAATAATTTAAAATTCTCTAAAAGGCCAATAGAATCTTTAAAAGTATTTTTTTAAAAGAAACCATAGTGATTCAAAGGTTTGCTGGTGCTTCCACTACCAAAGTAAGATCTTTATAGACTAATTGGGAAAATGTAGAATAATTGGGAGAATCTTTAAAGTAGTAGGAAGAAAAAATTACCTATAATCTCATTATCTGAAGACAGCTATTGTGAACATCTTGGTACATTTCTTTCTAATCTAGTTTCTTTTCTTAGACCTACACAAATTAAACTCTGTCTTTACAAAAGACCCTAATAGTACAGAACAAAAAAACAGTAAGTGCTCCCTTTTCGTCCATCACACACTCTCCTCACTATATGAACTAAAAGAACTGCCAGTTCTTTTCCTGCACATTTTCAGCTTTTTCTATGAATAAATGCTTGTCTATTTTTCTAGCCTCTCTGTGCATATTTTTATTCTACATTAAATATTTTAAGCTACTTTTGACTAATATATATTATACATGTACATAATGTATATTATATACATATATATAACATCTAAAGAATAATACAGTAGTCCTTCCTTATCAACACTTTTGCTTTTCTCGATTTCAGTTGTGTTGTTCTTAGTCCTCAGACTCTGCGACCACGTGGACTGTAGCCCGCCAGGCTCCTCTGTCCATGGGGATTCTCCAGGCAAAAATACTGGAGTGTGTTGCCATGCCCTCCTCCAGGGGATCTTCCCAACCCAGGGATCAAACCCAGGTCTCCCAAATTTGCAGGTGGATTCTTTACTGTCTGAGCCACCTGAGGTCAACTGCAGTGCAAAAATATTAAATGAAAACTTCTAGAAGCAAGCATTCATGAGTAGCATGATATCGCCCCACTGTTGGTCCTGCTCTGTCTCACCTAGGAAGTGAGTGGCTCATTCTTCTGATCAGCATATCCACAATGTATGTGTAGGGAAAACAGTTGACAGAGGGTTAGGTCCCCTCCATGGTTTCAGGCATCCGCTGGGGATCTTGGAATGGGGTTACGGGTGGGGATTGACATGGGTTGCGGGGGGACTACTGTATCACTGTATATTATTCAAAATGCTTGTAAATATTGATTCAGGAATTTCCTAAAGAACTCAAGATTCAAATTGCGCCTTGTCCTCTATCTACAGTTTCTTTTCCTAGAAGCAGCCAATATCATCGTTTCTAGGGTATCATTCCAGAAATATGTATAAAGAAGCAAATCTCTCAGAGAGCACTTTTGTCCTTTCTTTAAAGCATAAATGTAGTATGCTAAATACTCTTATGCCCTGGTTTTTCTCACTTTAATTTTTTACCCAGAGCCACCACTGTTCAATAAATTATAAAGACAGGCACACATTCCTTTTATACTTTCTAGTAGCCACATTTGAAAAGTTAAAAGGAACTGTGCTGTCTTGTCTGACTCTATGGACTGTAGCTGGCCAGGCTCCTCTGTCCATGGGGATTCTCCAAGCAAGAGTACTGGAATGAGTTGCCATGCCCTCCTCCAGGGGATCTTCCCAACCCAGGTCTCCCGCTTGCAGGCGGATTCTTTACCTGCCTTCTGAGCCACCAGGGAAGCCCTTAAAAGGGACAAGTGAGGAACTTACCTAGTGGTACAGTGGTTAAGCTCTTGCCTTCCAATGCAGAGGGGTATGGGTTTGATCTCTGGTCAGGCTTTCACATGCCATGTAGCTGAAAAACCAAAACCTAAACAGAAGCGACATTGTAACAAATTCAATAAAAACTTGTTTTAAAGGAATAAGTGAAATCAATATTAACAATAAATTTTATTTAAACCAGCATACCCGAGATATTATCATTTTGACAGGAAATCATTGTGGAAAATTATTGAGATATGTCATTCATTTTTTTATAACAAGTCTTCCAAATCCAATGTGCATTTTCCATTTAAAGCATATCTCAATTAGAACTAGATACATTTTATGAGTTCTATAGACTCATGTGGATGTTGGGAAATATATTAGCACATATCTAGATGTAGCATGAACTCCATTTTGTAAATAAACATTATATACTATCCAGTCCTCTACTGATGAATCATAATATCATCTCCTTCTTTTGCTCTTCAACCATGCTACAATGGTAACCTTGCACATACATAATTTTGCATATATGTAACTGTACCTTCAAATATACATGTAGAGTAATTTAGATAGATTTTGACAAATTTCTCTTCATAGGAGTAACACCGGCTTATTTCTTCCAAATCAAAAGAGTATATTTTCCCTCCCCTTAAGCATAGTGTGTTATCACATTTTTTTATCTTTGCCAATCTAATAAGTGAGAAATTAGTCCATCAGTATGGTTTTAATTTACATTTTTTAAATTATGAGTAAAGGAGAACATTTTTCATATATTTAAGAGCCATTTATGTTTCCTTTGCCCATGTTGCTATTTGGTTATAGACCTTTTCTTACTGATTAAAGGGAGTTTTGTATAAAGACAGTTCTTAGTCTATGATAGAAATATTTTTTTCTGAGTTTGTGGTTCATAATTGGACTTGGCTTAGGGTGGGTTTTTTTATCCTAAAGAAATCTGTTTATTTTTACATATATTGAATGTGTCTGTCTTTAATGGATTCTGGATAAGGTACATTTTAATTTACCTTTATTTAAACCATGAAGATGAAGTGTCACAAAATTAAGGGCCTGGTTACAAGTTATCCAAACACCAAAAATTCCAGATTCCCAGCAGTAATCAAACAAACTCCTCCAAGTAGACATCTTTAGTTAATATGTTACCTTGCTTTGAACAAAATTCAGAGTTAGGAAACAGATGAGTTCAAGGCAATCCTTCATGTATAAAGGGACACACAATAGAAAAGCTTCCTTTACACAATGAGCTAAAGTAATTACCTGTATTTAAATGTACAGCTTCCCAAGGGTTGTATAAGTGGGGGTTCACCTGTTTTGGCATCAGCTGCAAAAAAACAAGTCCAGTATTGAGTGAAGTAATATTGATTGAGCACTCATTGTGTAGTGAAAAGTCTGAGCTTTGGGGTATAATGGCCAAGTTGAATTTCCAGCTCTTTGGCTGCATGCCCTTGAACGAGTCTTCTCACATCTTCAAGCCTAATTCCTCACTTAAAGAATGAAAATAATACCACAGAGTTTGCTCTGAGGATTAAATGAAAAACTGCTTATGAAGTTCTAGCACAGATCTCATGATAAAATGCTCTGAACCAAATGCTGCTTTAGATTTAGCTGTCTTCCCTCCTCATTCTCCTTCTATGGAGATTTAAAGAATTCATCCATCTGCCATTTAATTAATTTAGCCACTCAGTGCCTTATTAAATAATTTACATAGTAGACCATCATTCATTCTATTACTTACTCACAGATTTATTCATGCACTATCATTCATTCAACATGTATTTGAGCTCCTCGCATGGGCCAGGTCCTAGGCTAGCTCTGAGGAAACTGGTGTCTGCGGACCTGACTCAAGAGTTTGAGGGTGGAGATTCAAAAGCGTCTCATCCAGCTCACAGGAACAAACACCTGTTAGCACTGTCTGCTGTGGCTGTGGATCCAATGGCTGCTAGTTCTAGTTCCATGACATCATAAACTCCCTTTTCTTGTTCTTATTTGTCTTTTCTTCTTTCTCTCCTCTCCCATTCTTCTCTTTCACCCTCTCTTTGCCCAGGACTCTACCCACATCTCAGGCCCTTCCTACTCCTACCAGAGTCCCTTGGTGATTAGCAAGACAGATGACCACTCCTGACTCTGGAGTCAGACCAACCTGCGGTGAATCTCAGCTCCTCTACTTGCTAGTCAGGGACAAATCTGACCCTCCGATTCCCTCCTCTGTAAAACAGAGATAATAAGATTGACTTTGTTCAAATGATTGAATTAAACAGTGACGTCACCCCTTGGCAGCCAAGAAAATTTTACCAACCAGGGAGATATGATGATCAATCAGTGGAGCCTCTACGTAGGCATTATTTTCAGTACTGTGTAAGTGTTAGTTGCTCAGTCATGCCCGACTCTTTGGGACCCCATGGACTGCAGCTCACCAAGCTCCTCTGTCCATGAGATTTTCCAGGCAAGGATACTGGAGGGGTTGCCATTTCCTTCTCCAGGGGCTCTTCCCAACCCAGGGATAGAACCCAGGTCTCCTGCACTGCAGGCAGATTCTTTACTGACTGAGCTAGACTGTGAAGACGCACAAAGAACTATGTGTCTTCCAGTGAGAAGCCCTAGCCCCGGGGAAGGTTCACAGTAAGTACTCAGAAGAAATGGTATTAGCTGCTTTTCGCAAGGAAACCCCCTCACTCCTGGGCACCAGCATTTCTCAGAAACCTGTGCTGTAGGGCTAATGCTAGCTTATCTGATTTTATTTGCAACTCCAATCTAGCATTTGGAGAAGGCAATGGCAACCCACTCCAGTAGTCTTGCCTGGAAAATCCCATGGATGGAGGAGCCTGGAAGGCTGCAGTCCATGGGGTCGCTGAGGGTCAGACATGAATGAGCGACTTCACTTTCACTTTTCACTTTCATGCATTGGAGAAGGAAGTGGCAACCCACTCCGGTGTTCTTGCCTGGAGAATCCCAGGGATGGGGAAGCCTGGTGGGCTGCCGTCTGTGGGGTTGCACAGAGTCGGACACCACTGAAGTGATTTAGCAATAGCAAAATATAGCATTCTTCCCCCCCCTTTTTTTGGCCTGGCTGGGAGGTTTGAGGGACCTTAGTTCCCCAACCCGGAGAAAGCAATGGCACCCTACTCCAGTACTCTTGCCTGGAAAATCCCATGGATGGAGGAGTCTGGTGGGCTGCAGTCCGTGGGGTCACTAAGAGTCGGACACGACTGAGCGATTTCACTTTCACTTTTCACTTTCATGCACTGGAGAAGAAAATGGCAACCCACTGCAGTGTTCTTGCCTGGAGAATCCCAGGGATGGGGGAGCCTGGTGGGCTGCTGTCTATGGGGTCTCACAGAGTCAGACACAACTGAAGCGACTTAGCAGCATCCGCAGTAGCAGTTCCCCAACCAGGGATCAAACCTCGGCCTTCAGCGGTGAAATAGCAGGGTCCTAACCACTGGTTCTCCAGGGAATTCCCCTTTGTGGCTTGAAAGTCATTTAGTTCTGTGGTAAATTTGAATATAGGCTGGATATTAGCATATTCTAAGGAATGGGTAATAACCCAAGGAATTAATGTTAAATTTGTTAGAAATAATAAGAGTAAGAAGATGTCCTAATTTTCAGATATGTATATAAGAATTTAGGAGTGAAATGGTAGGCCTTCAGGTATTTGTGCTTTAACAATCAGAGGAAGAAGAAAGCATATCCCCAGCCCACACCGTTTACCATTAAAGCACTGATCTTTTACTACCTAATTTAAAAAAAAAAAAGAATAAAACATATATGGCAAAATATCAATAATTATTGAATCAGGGGTTCATTTTACCATACTATAATTGATGTACTTAGTAAGTTTTATAATAGGAAGGTTGAATATCTGTTCTTGACAAAGGAAGTATGGCTTTATGGAAGAAAAGGGGAAGGAAACTTACCTGCACGCAGCATTTCCTTTTAGGCAGAGGGCAGGCAGCCCCGTTCTTAGCCAGGAGCAGAGCTTGCCAAGTATAGGCTAAGTCACTGGATTGATGCCTGCTTTATTTACAAGGCTTTTGCTAGGTGCCCTTGAGGAATTTACCTGGACTGGAAAGAAGGCTTATGGATAAGTTACCCCTCCTCTACTGGCAACCCACTCCAGTACTCTTGTCTGGAAAATTCCATGGACTGAGGAGCCTGGTAGGCTACAGTCCTTGGGGTCACAAAGAGTCGGACACGACTGAGTGACTTCACCTCTACCCCAAAGAGAACAGGCACAGGTCATACAGGAACAGCTAGGCCTCAGGCAAAGTTTCAAGAGTTTGCAGTCCTCTCCCTGCAAGTTCATTACAATTTTTTTTCTGTCACCTCTGTTTCATCAATAAAGGGGAGACAATGCCAAAGGCCAAATCCAAGTTCTCCCAATTATTCTGTTCATAACTCAGGCCTGGTACCCTAGATCTTGGTTAATTTATTCCCAGTCCCCTCCACTCCCCACCGCCACACATTAGGTAGCCTCTTTCACTAGTTCCCTTCCAGAGTTTCTTTTTGCCAGTATAAGCAAATGCACATATACATTCTCCAATAGGCTTAAAATTAATAACAAAGCAAGTTGAAGCCAGAGAAAATTGCCCTTTTCCAGGTAAGGAGTGAAGTAAGTCTGGAGTTGTTAGCATATAGATAGATGAGCTCTAGAGCCCATGGAGAAGAATAAGAAGGGGAGGAAAAGGAGAGAACGAAAAGGGACTTTAGAGTCAGCCAGAGGAAAACTGCAAAGAGGTGGAAAGAAAAATCCAGAGAGAATATTTTAAGAAGAGAGGAGTAGTCAATTGTGTTACCTGCTCCGAATATGTGAATACATCTGCATGAACCACCCTGGAAAGATAGCCACGTTAAAGAGGGAGTTTGGAGTAAAATAAATGTTCTTATCCTACTTTTGCAAAATTGATATGTATATATGCATGTTCAGTGAGTAGAAAGCGGTCTAGAAGACTTTAGAAAGGGTGGACTAATGGGAACCCCGGGTAAGTTTTGTTAGTGGAAAGAAGTGGCATTTTGACTTAGCACACTTCAGCTTTGTTTGCATTTTTTTTACCACAAGGATGTATTCTTGTGGTAAATAAAAAAAATTGTAAAAGGGGAAAACTACTGTTTAAAACTATCTATATTCAAATTTTCTGAGGCTGTAGAGAAAGTGATTAAGAGCATTGGCTTCAGACTCTAATAAATGCAAGTTTAATCCCCAGGTGTATCCCATGAACAAATTAACCTCTCTAAACCTCAGTTTCCTACTCTGCAAAATAATTGTAGTGATAATCACTTCAAAGGATTGTAAGAAGAATTAAATGGAGGAATCATGAGTAAAGCATCTAGTACAATGACTGTCATACAGAAAAGGCTCAATTAATATTTGTTATATATAATAACTTATATAATATTAGTTATATACATAGTTGGGCTTCCCTAGTAGTGAGTGTGTTAGTCGTTCAGTCATGTCTGATTCTTTGTGACTCCATGGATTGGGGCACACCAGGGTACTCCATCCATGGGATTTTCCAGGCAAGAATAATGGAGTGGCTTGCCATTTCCTTCTCCAGAGGATCTTCCTGACCCAGGGATTGAACACGGGTCTCTCACATTGCAGGTGGACTCTTTACCATCTGAGCCACTAGGGAAGACTTCCTGGAGCTCAGCTGGTAAAGAATCCGCCTGCAATGCAGGATGTGGTTTGATTCCTGGGTTGGGAAGATCCCCTGGAGGAGGACATGGCAACCCACTCCAGTATTCTTGCCTGGAGAATCCCACAGATGGAAGAGTCTGGCAGTCCCCAATCCATTGGGTCACAAAGAGTCAGACACAACTGAGCGACTAACACAGCACACAGCACATATACATAGTTAATAAAATAGCTATGACTGGATTGAACCAGTCATTCAGAGATGTACTCATTTGGACCACATTATTTTGGTCCCTCTAGAACTGCTGTCACTGAAATGTATTTTCTGCATCATGAGTTGGATGTTAAAAGAAATGGTGATGTGAGTTCAGCCAGTGTTATCTCTTGCCAGGACCCATCCCATAGACCCAGCTACTGTACCAGGGAGCCCGCGAGGGGCCTGAGTCTACCCAGGGACTGAGCAGGATGATCCTCAGCAGGATTTCCATGTGTTACTGTATTTTCTCTCATTCTCGTCAGTTTCTATGTTTGTTTCACAATGCACATGATATATCAGTTCCTCAGTGCATCTGTGTAAATATAAACAAAAATACCTGTATTGGGGAGTTCAATGATTTTTTACCCATGGAAGGCTAATAAAGTTTGGAAAGCAGAGTCTGCTTGAGGAGTTCTGTCGGGATCAAGGTTACAAAAAGCTGCATTTCTTCCAAGGATTTGGTTTACTGTGTTCAATAAATACAATCAGTCCTGTCACCGAATGCCTTTCCTTCCAAGCTTTGGCTGCTAGAAACCTGAGAGCCAGATTTCGAACCCAGCTCTACTTACAGAATGCCTGGGAGTGGTATTCTGAAGGCTGTGGTTCTGAGCACGACTGGAACCACATTGCCAGTGTTCACATCCCACTGAGTGAACTTGGGCAAGTGACTTAACCTCTCTGCATCTCTGTTTCCTCAATGTGAAATAATTATAATAGTAATCACTTTGTAGGATTATTATAAACAGGAAATGAGGTGGGACTTCCCTGCCAGTTCGTGGTGAGGACTTCGCCTTCTTAAGAAGCTAAGATCCCACATGCTTCGCAGCCAAACAACCAAAACAGAAACAATATTGCAAAAAATTCAGTAAAGACTTTTTAAATGGTCCACATCAGGACTTCCATGGTGGTACAGTGGATAGGAATCCGTCTGCCAGCTCAGGAGACGTTGGTTCCATCCTTGGTCCAGAAGATCCCACAGAGCAACTAAGCTCCGACGTTGCCATCTACTGAGCCCAACACATCAGGAGCCCATGCTTCACGACAAGAGAAGCCACCTCAATGAGAAGCCTGAGAACTGCAAGAAGAGTAGCCCCCACTCGCCACAATTAGGGAAAGCCCACGTGCAGCAACAGACCCATCGCAACCATTAATTAATTTCTTTAAATGGCCCACATTAAAAAAAAACCAAAGCTTAAAAAAAGATTAAATGAGGGGATGCATGTAAATCATTTAGAACAATGCTGTGCAATAGTAAGTACTCACATATTGTTTTTGTTATTAGTATTAGCTCTCATTCCATGATTTCTTTACCCTCGCTTTTCTTTAGCCCTACTTCTGCTATTTCAGTAAGTCACGTAAAATCCTTTTTGAGGGGAAAGAGTATAACAGGCAAACAACTGTGCAAATTTTTTTTCTTAATATGCCAAGCACTGAGTTAGGTGCTTGAAGAATACAAAGATAAAGAAGAGATTGTTTCTGCCTTCAAGGAAATGCTCAGTCTATGGGGGAAGTCATACATACAAATAGCCATGAATCAAATACAAGATATGGAAAACCATGCCAGAGAGATGTGCAGATGCCATGAGGACATGAAACAGCTGAGATCCCTGAAGTCTTCCTGGAGGAGGTGGCATGGGAGCTTTGCTGCCTGGGAGACAAGGATGATAGAGCAGAGATTCCAAGTGGAGGGAGCACTTGATAATCTAAACCACACTCTTCAGGATTGATGGTTATGGTAGATACTCAATAAATCCCTGCTTTTTTTTTTAAGTTTATTTATTTATTTGGCCGCACTGGTGTTAGTTGTGACACATGGGATCTTCAATCATTGCAGCACACGAGATCTTTGAGTTACACCAAGTGGGATCTAGTTCCCTGACCAGGAATTGAACCCCAGGCCCCCTGCATTGGGAGCACAAAGCCTTAGCTACTGGACCATCAGTCAAGTCCCCAAATCCCTGGGTTGGAATATTTGATTTAACTGGCATGAAAAGAGGGAAGAAAAGAATAGGGCAAAGCCCAAGAGCACCCCTCTTTCAAGGGAAGTGAAAAAGAACAGGAATAGAACCAAATCCTCTGAGGTAGGAAGATAAACTTGCCTGCCAGGCCAGGAAACCCTGGTGTGAAAACCAGATTCAGGCAGCTGCTCTGAGAGAGTGGATGGAAGATTTGGGTAGGACATGGGAGGGGTCTTCTGCCTGGATCTGTCTGCTGTGCAGAGCAAATACCATAAGTCCTTTCCTTTCAGGCTCAGAGATAGAACTTTTCTTTCATTGTGTGGCTTTCAACTTCAGGCCTTCCAGAACCACATTTGGGCATAGTCTTTTAAGGTGTCCTGTCATCTCTAAGCAGAGTAATCCCGGATAACTTGACCACACACTCCCTGCCTGAGAGTCTAAACATGAGAAATCTTGTCACAGTTAAACTCCTAAGAAGGGACAGAGGGTGGGAAGCAAAGCAGAAAATATACAGTTGGGCACAACTGGCTTTTAATTCTAGTGTGTGTGTGTGTGTGTGTGTTTAGTCACGTCCAACTCCTTGTGACTTCATGGACTGTAGCCTGCCAGGCTCCTCTGTCCGTGGAATTCTTCAGGCAAGAATACTGGAGTGGGTAGGCATTCCGTTCTCCAGGGGATCTTTCCAGCCCAGGGATCAAACCAGCATCTCTTGCATCTCCTGCATTGGCAGGCAGGTTCTTTACAAGATGCCAATCCCAGTCAGCCCTGGCTTCCTCGTCTTTAAAATGGGGATGTGAAAGTTAGCCTCAGAGGCTTGTTTAGAAGGATCACAGGACACAATGTACATTTGCCTGGAATTCATAGGCACAAAGATCATCTCTGAACTCTTTCCATTCCTGAAAATGAATAAGCTACCACTTATTAAGCACCTCCACCGTGTCAGGCACTGTGTAAAGTGCTTCATTTGTGTCCCTGTTTACTAATAAGGCCCACAGTGCCGCAAGGTGAGCTCATAACCTTCCTTCTGCCCTTGAAGATAAAATCTCCTGAAGTGGTCAAACTTCTGTAACACCTGTGTCCTCGGAAAGTTTGATATCGCTCAGGGCTAAACTCAACTAATCCATTGTTTACAGAAGGTTAGTGGATGATTCAAGGCAGTCCAATCTCCTTCTTTCCCCAGAAAGAGCAGAGTAGGTAATATCTATGTAGATTTAATGTAAAAAGTTTACAGCTTCATTTTCCTTTCTGAGTCAACATTTCCTTCTTTCTGTTTTTTTTTAAGGTAGTGTCTCCCAAGTTGGCTGCTCATTGGAATCACCTGGGGAGGTTAAAAAACTGCCTCCCTCCTCAAGAGACTGTGATATATAACACATGGTCTGGAGTGAACCTGCACCTCTGGATCTTTTTAATTCCTGGGTATGCCAATGTGCAGTTAATGTGAGAACCACTGTCCTAAATCCTCAAGTTAAAAAATTATCTTTCTACTTTCCACCTTAATAAATACATTTTTAAAAGAAAACTGAAATGTCCATTTATATATTGTCCTGCTACATGCTTCTTTTCACCCAACAATATGTCATGGATCACATTCCTGGTGGGTACATATAAAATTAGCTCACACCTTCTAGCAGCTGCACGATATTTGATTGTAGGAAGGTACAATAAAGTATTTAATCAATTCGTTGGAACTGGACGCTTAGGTTGCTTCCACTTTTGCACTATTACAAAAAAACATGCAGGAGACAGGTTTGCACACATTGTACAAACATTCCTTAAGATTCACAAAGTGGAATTGCTTAATCAGAGAACATAGTATGTAGAGAAGTATTTATATATTTATGTATTTCTCTTGGGTTTTAGTAAATGAAGGAAGGAAGCACTTTTGTTGTCATTTGCTAGGTACACGCAGAGAATTGCGGCTGAAGTGGCTTCTGAGTCCTTTAAGGGACAGGACCCCTCGGCCCTTTGAGCGCGCTGAGGACTGGCTGGGCTAACCGAAACCATGACCACCTCTGTGGCTGTATTTCAGCTTTTCTGTCTGAGGTGGAAGGTGGCCAGGGGCCAGAGTTTTCATTCCTTTTCCTTCAGGGTGTCTTTTGATGTGCTGGCCCATATCCTAGGAAGTGGGAAGCACTGTGGGGGGCTGTTAGAAGATGTGGAGCATGGCAGTCAGAAGCAGGCAGCACTGGTTTTGCCGGAAGCTCGGCTCAGTCCACAAGGCAGGGCCTGCATGAGATGGAGAGGGTCAGGGAACGGGAGAAGCAGAGCCAGGCCTGCGTCTCCACAGGGCCTTGCACAGAAGCGAGAAACAGCTCTCCTTTGTCCTGGCCTGCCCTACTTAACTACTGTCTGAAACAAAATGTGGGCTTCTGTACTGGCCACCTTGGAGGGGCCCGTCCTGAGGATCAGGAAAGATCAGAAGGGTGCCTTGGCCGACTTCAGAGCCAGCTGGTAAACAGGTAACAGTAGGAACTGGGGGACTGTATAAGAGAGTCAGAGGGAGGAGTTGCTCGATCGGTCCTCAGACTCACAGTCAAGGTGAGGGGTATAAGTTCACATCCCGGCACTACTGCTGACCGTTGGTTGGCAGCTGACCGAGTAGAGGCCTGAGATGAGCCTGTCCTCTCTGAGAACCTCTTTCCTCATCTGGAAAATAGAGTCCACACTTATTTCATCTTGAGTTGTTATGAGAATTAAATGAAGGAACAGAAGCAAAGGCATTTAGCACTGTCCCTGGTACACTGTAGGTGCTCAATAAATAATAGCTGCATTATCAGTGGATTAGGGAGTCATGCAAGAAAGATAGGGACCAATATCCTACAGGGAAGTCACCTGGTGGGGCCTGGAATCAGGCTTGCAAGGCCCAGGGAAGCAAATTCCAACCGCTGCTACTGGGCGGAGGGGAAAACTGTCCCAAGCGAAGGGCTGCACCTTCAGCCCAGGATTCTAGGCTGTGGGCCCAGCATGGAGCCCCATCTGTATTTCTGTGGCCCTGGCTGTGTGTTTCACGGGCCACTGCCCTCAACCTCCGGGGAACTGTGAGGAGACCCCTGGGGCCTGGTGGACCTGCGGCCCTGGCCATGGCCCTGAGGGAGCAGGGGGTGGGGGCTAGGAGGGAGGCTGTAAAAAATGTAAATGGTGTGATGAGGAGTGGCTCCAGCCGTCTGGCACTCCCCGGAGCTGGCAAGGGCCCGGAGAAGGAGCCCCAGGCCCTGGGCGCCTTTTGTCCCAGGGCTTGGCTATGTAAAAGCTGGGGGAAGGGGCAAGAATTCAGGGAACTTGTTCATTCACAGAGACCCCTGCCAGCAGGTGCGAGATGGGGGAGGGAGTCGCGGACTCCAGCGGCCTGGAAGGTTTAGAAATGAGAATTTACAACTCAGCATGCAGTGGACGGCAAACAGATTCCTTGGGTTCCAGTCTCTGAGGCTGTGAAACTTCAGGCCAGCCAGACTCCATCCTGCTTAAAATTGAGGCCAGCCACTGGTTCCCTGCCCCCCCAGGTGGCCCTTCCAAACTTAAACTCCCAACTCATTCTTTCCCCAAAACCCCATTTTCCAATCTGCTTCACCAGCCCTACTTATAAGGCTGTTAGATTTTCTCAGGTTTTCTGTTTGTTTTTACTTTTCCATTCCTCTCTGGTTGCTTGGGGTTCAGTTTCCCCAAAGCACCATATTCAAGCATGAGATAGCGCCTGGACCGAAGTCCTAGAAAAACCAGTGTTGGGAGAGGAAGGAAGCCTGGGTCTGAGCCCTGCAGTGCCCTTAGGAGCTGAGTGAACTCCAGGCAAGTTACTAAGCTTTCTGAGCTGCTATTTTCTATAGTAAAAAGGAATACTGTTTGTTTCTGCTTCTCAAGGTTTCTGTACAAATTAAGTGCTGAAGTAATGTTTAGGGAGCTATCAGCACAATGCCTGGCACAGAAAAGGGATCAGTGAATATTAGGTTATTCCCCTTAATAACCGTAGACAAGTAAGGCCAAAACTCCCTGCAATATTGTTTAAATTCGTATTTCCCTGTTACTAGAGAGATTAATCTTTTTATACATTTATTGACCATTTGCATTTCCTATGTGGATTGTCTGTTATCCATGTTTCTTTTTTGTTGTTGCTGTTTTTGATTTAACAGTTGATGGGAGATCTGTAAGTATGATTTAACAGTTGATGGGCATCACTGACTTGATGGACATGAGTTTGAGCAAGCTCCAAGAGTTGGTGATGGACAGGGAAGCCTGGCGTGCTGCAGGCCATGGGGTTGCCAAGAGTCGGACACAACTGAGCGACTGAACTGAACTGGGAGATCTTTATGCATTCTGGAATTCTTTGTTATACAATTTGCAATTTTTTTCTTTTTGTCTGTCACCTGCTTTTGGCTTTTAGGTGTCTTTCAACATACAAACTCTTTTTCTTTCTACACAGGGTAGAAATCTGCTCTGAGGGGCTGGTTCTCTATACACTGATTTACTGGGTTTGGGGGCCTCACTAATGCCCTTTGTTCAGTATCCTCCCCAGGGCTTTCTCAGGCCCTCCATTGTCCTCTAAATGGAACGTGAAAACCTGCCTCTTGAGCTGTTTAGAGATCCTGCTGGATCACAGTTCTATCCCAAAATGTACACACTCCGCCCCCTACTGGTTTCTAGAAGAATCACATCTTTCTTTTACTGGTGTGATGATTTGGGGGAACTCCAAATTCTGATAAATCAGTGGCGGAATGAGAATTTGGATCCTCCATTAACCCTCTTTGGGGCCCAGGACTGAATCTAGAAGTCTCCATCCCTCACCATCCCAGCCAGCTGCCTAAATTCACGTTAAGTGACCACTTAACTGATACATTTCTGAGAAGCTGAGCATAAACCTAATTTGATGGATTAGATTTTAATGCACTAAAAGAGAAGGAAATTAATGTTGTGAAGTCAACTAGCTCATATATTGGGCATTTACCATGTGCCATTTGTGTGTTAAGTACTCTACTCGAAGACCCTATTTAATTTTCTTGACAATAAAGAAAGCTCAGATTTCTCCATTTTATAGATAACAGAGACTGAATTCAGCTCAAGAGATTTTTATGCAGCTTGGCCAAGGTCACCAGCTGGAAGGCTGCCAGACTGATTAAATAAACATAGGAGCCTAGTTAAAGTTAAATTTCATATAATTATTTATTTAGCATTTTTTTTAGTATAGCAAATATCAAATATTTCATGCAATATTTTGTCTGCCAATCCTATCCAGATGGAAAGGGGGCAGGGAATGTGGACTGGAATCCAAGCTGCCTGATTCTCTGGCCTTCCAATTGTAAGACCCCAGAATTCTTCGGAAAGGAAAGAAACCTCCTGTACTGACACTTGGACTCCATCTCAACACTACTAGTATGGAAGTGGGGGAAGTAAGTCGATCATTTGTGTTCGACTCTTTGCGACCCCACAGACTATACAGTTCATGGAATTCCCCAGTCCAGAATACCGGGGTGAGTAGCCTTTCCTTTCTCCAGTGGATCTTCCCGAGCCAGGAATCGAACTGAAGTCTCCTGCACTGCAGTCATATTCTTTACCAACTGAGCCACAAGGGAAGCTCCATATGGAAAAGCAGCCTTCTTAAAAAGCATCCTCACCCTCAAAGCCCCACTCCTCTGACTTTTGAGAAAACTTGTGTATATATCCAGCTTGTAAATTTAGATGCCCACATTCAAATGTCTTATAGCTTCCAATATTCTTAGTAAGTTTTGCATTCATTCAGTCGACATCCAATACACCCATTCAACTCCTTGACAAATATTTATTGTTTGAGGGCTTGTCGTGCCAACCAGGATGAGAAAAATGAATTAGACAAATTGGACTCAGCCTCTGTCCTTGAGGAGCTCCTGTTTCACCGCAGGAGACTGACAAGCAGACACAATAGGGTGTGATGGTTGGAGTGGGCTATGATAGACTGAGAGTTGCTCCAGAAGCAGAGGGGCTCAGGGTGGGAAGAGCCAGATGCAAACCCAGGAGATCAGCTTCAGGGTGAATAGTTCTGTTTTCCTCTGGAGGAGGAAACAAAAGATAATAAACTTTAGCCTGTGGTTAAAATCTGTAGCAAAAGATGAATTCAGATGAAGAAGAGAGTGAGAACTCAGGCTCCAGAGCCAGACATCCTCACTACATGCAAGCTCTCTGGCTTACTAGCCATGTGACCAAGACCATGTAACAAAACCATCCTCTCCTTGCCCAAGTTTTGTCTTCTCTGAAATGGGGGAAACAACATGGTCTGCCTCATTGGTTTGATGCACAGGTTAAATTAAATAATCCATCAGTTCAGTTCAGTTCAGTCACTCAGTCGTGTCCATATAAAATGCATTAGCAGCTCCTGAAATGTAGTGAGTATGCAAATGAAGTTAACATCAAGTGTTTTCCCCTTCTACTAGATCTTCCCTTAAGCCTACAAACAAGTTATAATGTCTTACTTTGACTCCATATTTCCTCTAACTACTGGTGTATTATCTGTTCCGTTTTTAGGACAACTCTTGGAAAGAACCCCCGCTTCTGTTTTTAATACCTCCTTCTCTTTCCTGAACCCACTCCATGGAGCCTGTTTTTGTCAAGGTCACTGACAAGCTCCACAATGCAAGCCCAGTGGGCAACTCTCCTCTCACTTGCATCCCTTCAGCAGTATTCAATGCAGCTGGTCCAGCCATGCTTCTGGAAGGGCTTGCTTTCCTTGGCTTCCAGGACCCCAGGCTCACCTTGTTCTCCCTCCCTCCTGCTCCTTCTCCAACTCAGTGGCTGGCTCTCCCTCTCCCTCTCCAGGTTCTACAACTGAATGTGGGATTTCCATCGAGCTCAGTCCTCTGACCTCTTCTCCTTTCGATCTACATTCACTCCTTAGGTGATCTCTTACAATCTGCTGGTTTAAAATCCTGTCTTTCTTCTGATGACCAAACATCTAGAGCTCCCGGTTCAGACATCTTCCCTGAGCTCCAGACTCAAACAGCCAACTGCATAAATAACATAACCATTGAGGACTCCCTGGGGGCACAGTGGATAAGAACCACCTGCCAATGCAAGGGGCATGAGTTCGATCCTTGGTCTAGGAAGATCCCACCTGCCACAGGCAACTAAAGCCCATGTGCCACAACTACTGAGCCCGAATGCTACAGCTGTGGAAGCCCAGGCACCTAGAGCCTGTGAGTCCACAACAAGAGAAGCCTGCACAGTGAGAAACCGCAACGAATAGTAGCACCTGCTCACTGCAACTAGAGAAAGCCCACGCGTAACAACGAAGACCCAGTGCAACCAAAAATAAATACTTTTAACAAATACAAAATTTAAATATTTTTCTAAAAAATCACCATTGAGTATCCAACAGGCATCTCAGATTTAACCTGTTGATACACAAACTCTTGAATTAACCACCTGCTCCCCACCCAGAATCTGTTCTTCCCAGAGTTCCCCATCTCAGTAAATGCTACCATCGTTCATTCTGATGAATCACTCAATTCCTCTTTCTTTCATTCCCTACATCCACATTCCCTGTTGGCTCTACTTTCAAAATACATCCCCAATTCAACAGCTGTCCCTTTTTCTAAAGAAAGATTTCTCAGCTTCGGCACTTTGGACCTTTTTCTTTAAGCATTTATTGATTTATTTGTGCTGAGTCTCAGATGCAGCACTTGGGATCTTCAGCTGTGGTCTTTAGTTGCATGCAGGTGAACTCTCAGTTGAGGCATGTGGGATCCAGTTCCCTGGCCAAGGAATGAGCCCAGGCCCCCCTTCATTGGGAGTGTGGAGTCCTAACCACTGGACCACCAGGGAAGTCCCACTCTGGACATTTTGGAGCAGGTAATTCTTTGTTGTAGGGAGCTGTCCTGTGCATTATTGTAGGATGGTTACCCACATCCCTAGTGTCCCCCCAGTAGAGGCCAGTAGCAGCCCCCTGGTAGTGACAACCAAAAATGTCTTGAAATACTAGACTTGCCTCCTAGCTGGCTCCCTACTTCCATTCCAGCTCCCTTAGAATCCCCATGGCTCCTTCCCTCATTTCACTCGGATTACTCTCTAAACCTGCCAGAGAGGGACTTCCCCGGTGGTCCCGTGAAGACTCCGCATTTCCAAAGCAGGGGTTTGGGTTCGAACCCTGGCTGGGGAACGAACGCAGCATGACCGAGAAAGAAAGAAAGAACCTTCCAGAGAGGCCTTCCTTGACCACTCTCTCCCAAGGAGCACTGCCACCCCAGTCCCTCTCTGTCTCCCCACACTCTGTGTGATGGTCACAGAGACTTGCAGCCCCGAGTGCCTTCCTTGAGGAAGGACTATAACCCCAGCTGCTCTGAGGAGAGTCATCAGACAGCCTTGAGCTGTCAGTCCCTTTAAGAATTGGCTCAGCCACAGAGTGGGCTCGCCCAAGGTCGTGACCTTCCCTAGGTAGCCCACATCCAGGAAAGGAATGGGGCCAAGTGGAAAGGAGGTGCTCTGGAGCTCCCTGCAGAGTCTGCTGAGCCTGTCATTGGAGCTGCTTCTCAGCTTGATTTCCACCTGTGCCCAATCTTGCTGCCTTCTACTCACTTCCTCAGAGGTGATTCCAGAACATTTTGAGGTGCTAAACATCTCAAGGTGTGCGTCCCAAAGGATTCAACCTGTGACACCTGCTAGAGTTTTCTTAACACTCTGGCATATCTAACATCATTTTTCTTTTCTTTTTTGGTTTATCATATTCAGGTCTTCAAGACAGGGGCTTTGAAACGGCTGTGTCTCTAGCACGTGAAACAGTGCCTGGCACATACAGAGTGGGTGCTCAGTAAATATTCATCGAGTGCTGAATGAATTATCATTTTTGTCAGTCTCAGCTCATCATTCCTTTAAGACTACTCTACACTCAGGGAGTCCTTGAGCGATTTCTAATATGAAAGCTTCGACTTTCTAACAGACGTAAGCTCAGGGGATAAATCTTTCTGAAATGATTTCCTTCTGGAGCGGAGACAGGCCCAGATGGTTTTGGATCTAAAAGATCTACTGCAGGGCTCTGCTTGCTAACAGCTTTATCCCTCCTGCTCTGTCCTCCTTTTGTCTGGAACACATTTAACAGGCTGGCTCGGGGGGAAGCTGCCATGAGCCTTTGAACCAGCTCCATCGAGGGCTGTTTTGACCTGGTCAGCCCATAGGACAAATTTCAGATTGAGAGGCTATTTTTGAGTATTTTTGCACACTGTTTCATCTTTTTCAAGAGTGCCCACATTGCTCAGTAATTTCCCAGGATGGCCATGAGTCCACTTTTCCATCCTAATTTTATATACGGGCAAACTGGGGTCAGAAGAGTCACTTCATTCATTCCAGAACTGTTTACTGAACACCCCTGTGCCACACACTGGGCTGGGTATTACAGGACATGAAGGTGAACAGGCAGGCTGGCAGGGAGACAGGAAGGAAGAACTCTGGTACTGAGGTGCGAACCAGGAGCTGGCAGGGTCAGAAGATGAAGGAAGTAGTCTTTTCTGTATTGAGAGACAACCTCTGTGAAGGTTTTACTGTGCCAGTCACATTTTTTAAAAAAAGAACCCACTTTAAACACGCAGGCTCTTTAGTTCAAACTGTCTTTTGCACTCGCTATTTCTAATATTCCTAATTCCTACAGATTTTAATAATTTTAAATAGATGTATGCTCATGCACACACAAATATGCTTTTTTCAAACAAAATATGAAATATGCCATCTTTTAAAATTACTAATATTTTGGCTATATCCAAGAATATTCATTGCAACATTCTATGTAATAGCAAATATCCAGCAATAGGAAATTAGATAAATAATTTCTCTATACAGTGGAATATTATGCAGTGGGAAGAAATGAGGGGGGGGTCTGTGTGGTATGGAAGCATCCCCAAGATATACTATGAAACCTAAAAAGCAAGCTTCAAAAGGAAAATGTAGGGGTGTGTGTGTGTGTGTGAAAAATAATCACACATATAAGTTTGCCTGTGCATGAAACATTTTTGTAAAGATTCCTAGGAAAGTGTGAACAGTCATTTCCTCTGGAGCAGGAAAAATAAACATTATTTTTCACAATATGCCCTATCCTGTGTGGACAATTTTTATATGTGTGTTTTAAAATTTTCAATTAAACTAGAATTAAAAGTGAATGAGACAATATAACATGGGCATTTCTCCCACGTTGCTATATAATATAGCATTTAGCTCTGATCACTGCCAGGTCCTGTTTAGATACTTGCCCAGAGCTCTCTGATGGCAGAATGATTATCATCCCACTTCACAGAGAAGGAAATTGAGGCAACTTGCCCAAGGTCACACAGATATTAAGTGGTAGAGCAGGGATTTGAATCCACTTAATCTGGCTCAGAAGTCCATGTTCTGAACCACTGTGGCCCTGTAGCCTCTCTCATCCTTGTTAAGGGCTGCAAAGTGTATTCCACAAAATGATCGTGTCATACTTTTTACACCCTTTCCTTCTCTGGTAGGAATTGTTTGTTTCTAGGGTTTTGCTGTCATCTTACCACACTGCAGAAACAGACTAACCCTTTGTGCTCCTGGATCCATAGGAGAAGTCCTGGGAGTGAAACCACGTCATCATCTGAGGCTTCGTACTTACTACCAAATTAATTACCTTTTTCCCCCCTTTAACCAATTTGTCTCCCTCTGTCTTTGTATGAGAGTGAGAAAGCAGCCCCGAGACTGGCAGTTGTCCTAGTAAACAGTATGAGACAGTGGCCCGTGCGCCTTGTGAGGTCAGGGACTGTCTTGCTCAACTTCATTCAACAAAGATTTACTGTGTCCTTACAGAGTGCTTCTGGACAATGGTGAACGCAGGGGACGCGGTACCTGTCCTCCTGAAGCTGACAGTCTGTGGAGAGAGGCATTAATGAAGTAAACACACAAAATGAAAATATAATACCAAGCTTCAGTAAGTGCCTTAAGGAGAAAAAATGGGGTGTTATGGGAAGGAATAAGAGTCCTTCTTTAGAGAAAGCGGTTGGAGAGGACTTTTCTGAGAAGAGACATTACAGTGGAGACAGAAGGAAGGGGAATTAACAGGAGGGGACAAGGTTGTCTCTTGTTGCCTTCAAAGTTTGGAGTGGATAGTGGAGCCAGGGCGTTAGAGATTTGGAACCATTGAAGGGTTTTTTTTTTAATATAAATTTATTTTAATTGGAGGTTAATTACTTTACTATATTGTATTGGTTTATAGATCAATGGAACAAAATAGAAAGCCCAGAGATAAATCCACGCACCTATGGACACCACTGAAGGGTTTTAAGCAAGGTGTTGATCTTTTTTTGGCAGTCTCCCCTGGCTGTCATGTAGGAGCTGGATTAAAACAGCAGCAAGAATCCAACTGGAAAAACCAGTTAAGACGTTTCTGCAAACAGGAGAGAGATAAATGTGGTTGGTTAGTCTAAGGTGATGGAGGAGGAAGCTACAGATTAAGAGTTTTAGAAGACATATCTATTGACTACAATGTATGGACCTTATTTGGGTCTTTATTTTTTAAAAAACAGTAAAAAAAAAAAAAAGGAAATATCACAGTTACAATGAGAAATTTTAACAGAAGTATCTGATATTAAAAAATTATTTGTTTAAATTTTAGGTGTTTCATTAGGTTTCCACTACCCTGCTGCTGCTGCTGATTTAAAGTGCTGGAAATTATTTAAAAGATAATTTTGAAATAGAAATAGAAATATTAATGAATGCTGTGATGTATAGAGCATTTTGTAAAGTTTAAAATAATAAACACCCCCCACCGTGAGCGGAGGGTGTGGCTGGGCCCAGGACAAGCCCAGCAGCCCCCTCCTTCCCCAAGCCAGGGTCCTTATTGCTCTGTGATGTCCAGGGTGGCCTGAGGCCTGCACCAGGCAGAACTGGGATCCTTCGTTTCCAGGCTGGGAGACAGCCAAGGATGCTTGAGCTGAATCACATGTTGACAGTTCTTCAGGCATTTCTACCACAATATTGGAATTGGACACATTGGCCAAATAAAGTTAAAATTTTCTGCCTTTAAAAAAATAAATAAATAAATAAAAATAAAATAATAAACAGTGTTAAGGGGCCCTGGGACAAACACCAAACCAGAATACTTTTGAGAGTGAAGGCGACGAGAGCTGTAAACAGGGGTTTTCCTAGCAGGGGAGGTTGTTTGCCTTGATACTTCGGTTGCCTTATTAATTTTTCAGAAACTGTCTCCTGACATGTTAATTTTTTTGATTTTCAGAGTAACAAAGACATACTTAGGAAATCACACTTGAGACTAAGTCATGCTCTTGCCACGTCTAGGAATCACTTGGTTTTCTTCTCTCCCCTTTTCTCCATCATGAGTCGGATGGCCCTCTCTATGGGTCTGAGACATTGGTTTTCAGTGCTGGGGGCAAGGCTAGGGTTTTGCTCCTCTCCACCCCCACCATTCAAGGGACATTTGGCAATGTCTGGAGACAGTCTTGGTTGGCACAACTGGATCTGGGGTAGTGCTATTGGAATCTAGTGTGTAGAAGCCAAAGATATGGCTCAGCATCCTACCATACACAGGACAGCCTCTCTACTCTGCCAAGAAAGAACTATCAGGCCCCAAAAGTCAATAATGTTGAAGCTGAGAAACCTTGCTATATGGTTCCTTTGTCATAGCACTTCACAAAGCCAAGTGATGCGGTCAGCTGGTTGACCTTCCCAGCTAGACTGTCAACTCCAAGAAGACAGGTGATACATGTATCTTGTTGAGTGTTTGGAATATAGTTGACACTCAAGGACTGAAGGAAGAGGGGAGGGTACATCTAGATTCAAACTTAGGGCCCTGGGAGATCATGCTGTTCATCATCAGCCAGTTGACAAGCATTTCATTCATTCGACATTTAACAAATATTTATTAAGCACTTACCTCACACCTAGTAGCAGTGTCTGAGGTACTGGGAATACATCAATGAGCAAGACAGAGTTCCTGCTCAATGAAATGTATTCTTCTAAAGGAAGACAAACAAAGAGCAAAGAAACAAGATGATTTCAGACAGAGATAACTATCATGAAGATAATAAAAGTGTATTGTAATAGTGAATGTCGGGGCAAGGATAGCATAGAGTGAGCAGCTGACATCCTATTGAACTAATGATGAGAATGAGCCAGTCATGGAAAGCTTTAGGCTGGGGAGAAGAATGATCCAGGAAAAACCCTAAGACCCAAATAAAGTGGCCAATAAAAAAGACCAAGGTGAGAGGACCTGATCACTTCTGCCATGGAAACATTTGGATTTTATTCTAACTGAAATTGTTAAAAGATAATTCTAGGCAATTCCCTGAAAATCCAGTGGTTAGCGCTCTACACTGTCACTGTGTGAGCACAGGTTCAATTCCTGGTGGAAGAACTAAGATCCCCGAAGTCCTCACTGCACAGCATGGTCAAAAAAAAAGAAAAAAAGTCATTCTGGTATCTTTGGGAGAATGTATGAAACATGTATGAAGTGAAGTGAAAGTCAGTCAGTCATGTCCGACTCTTTGCAACCCCATGGACTGTATAGTCCATGGAATTCTCCAGGCCAGAATACTGGAGTGGCTAGCCTTTCCCCTCTCCAGTGAAACATGTATCACTTCAGTTCAGTCACTCAGTCATGTCCAACTCTTTGAGACCCCATGGACTGTAGCACACCAGGCTTCCCTGTCCATCACCAACTCTGGCAGCTTATTCAGACTCACGCCCATTGAGTTGGTGATGCCATCCAACCATCTAACCTTCTGTCATCCCTTTCTCCTCCTGCTTTCAGTCTTTCCCAGCATCAGGGTCTTTTCTAATGAGTCAGTTCTTCATATAAGGTGACCAAAGTATTGGAGTTTCAGCTTCAGCATCAGTCCTTCCAATGAACATTCAGGACTGATTTCCCTTAGGACTGACTGGTTGGATCTCCTTCTTGGATTCTCAAGAGTCTTCTCCAACACCACAGTTCAAAAGCATCAATTCTTCAATACTCAGCTTTCTTTACAGTCTGACTCACATCCATACATGATGACTGGAAAAACCATAGCTTTGACTAGATGGACATTGTTGGTAAAGTAATGCCTCTGCTCTTTAATATGCTAAAGTGAAAGTGAAGTCACTCAGTCATGTCCGACTCTTTGCGACCCCGTGCACTGTAGCCCACCAGGTTCCTCCGTCCATGGGATTCTCCAGGCAAGAATCCTGGAGTGGGTTGCATTTCCTTCTCCAGGGGAATCTTCCCGACTCAGGGATCAAACCCAGGTCTCCCGCATTGCAGGCAGACGCTTTAACCTCTGAGCCACCAGTGAAACACTTTAATATGCTGTTAGTTATAACTTTTCTTCCAAGGAGCATCTTTTAATTTCATGGCTGCAGTCACCATCTGCAGTAATTTTGGAGCCCCCCAAAATAAAGTCTGTCACTGTTTCCATTGTTTCCCCATCTATTTGCCATGAAGTGATGGGACCAGATGCCATGATCTTAGTTTTCTGAATGTTGAGTTTTAAGCCAGCTTTTTCACTCTCGTCTCAAGAGGCTTTTTAGGGTGGTGTCACCTTTATATCTGAGGTTATTGATATTTCTCCCGGCAATCTTGATTCTAGCTTGTGCTTCATCCAGCCCAGCATTTCGCATGATGTACTCTGCATATAAGTTAAATAATCAGGGTGACAATAAACAGCCTTGACCTACTCCTTTCCCGATTTGGAACCAGTCTGTTGTTCCATGTACAGTTCTACCTGTTGCTTTTTGACCTGCATACAGATTTCTTAGGAGGCAGGTCAGGTGGTCTGGTATTCCCGTCTCTTGAAGAATTTTCCAGTTTGTTGTGATGTACACAGTCAAAGGCTTTGGCGTAATCAATAAAGCAGAAGTAAATGTTTTTCTGGAACTCTCTTCCTTTTCCAATGATCCAACGGATGTTGACAATTTGGTTTTTTTTTTGTTTGTTTGTTTCTTTTTTTATTTTAGGATGTTGACAATTTGATCTCTGGTTCCTGTATAATTCGAGTTAAAAATATTTCGGTGACATTCTCCGCTGCTTCTTGCTTAAGGGGAAACTGTCCATATCCAAGAGAGGGCGCTCTAGGCGCCGGGTCGACAGACAGCGCTTCCGGCAGCGGCTGCGTCGCCCGGCGCCTTCCTCTCTATCCGCCCGTCTCTGTGGTAGCCGGGTGCAGGCCCCGCCCCCAACCGGGGCCCCGCCCCTCTTCGGCAGGCAGCGCGCTCTTCGGACTCTCCCGGAGCTGACCCGGGGGCTGCCCGGATCCCGCGTTTGTCAGATCCCTGTTCATGGCGATCCGGGGGCCCGTGCCCCGGTCTGGCTGCAGGTTAGCAGGGCGGCTGGGGAAGAGGGCCGGGCCTTGGGACGTCTTACTCGGGGCCGTTTGGGGAAAAGGTACAGCTACCTTCCAACTTCATAACATGCTGTGATTTTAAAAAAACTTTTTATTCAACATTGTGTTTTTGAGATCATGCATACTATAGTAGTCTAGTTTTCACTTCTGAGCGCTGGGTGGTGCCTCGGTCTTGAGACCGCAGTTTACTTATACATTCTCCTAGTGATGGACACTTAGATTGCTTAGATTTTTCTTTGGATTGTTCACCCCAGGGTAGGATGCTTGGTCACACTTAATCCTGCTAAATTTGTTCTCCGGAGTGATCACACCCAGTTTCCTTACACCAGTTTCCTAAAGTTTCCTGTTTCCCCTCAGCCATCGACCCCCACCCATCCAGGTTTTGGTATTGTCTGGGTTTCTAATCATCTTAATCAGTGTAAGGCGGTATTCCATTGTGTTAACTTTCCTCTTTTAAGTATTTGCATTTCCCTTTTTTTTATGTCCTTTTCTCACTTTTCTGTGGATTTCCTGTCTTCCTGACGCAAGAATTTCTTGAATGCTAGATTTTATTACCTTGTTTATTTTCCAATCTGCAAATTTTATTACCTTGTTTATTTTCCACTCTCCAAGTCTTTGAATGTATGGCACAATGTTGAACAAAAATACTTAATTCTAAGTTAAAGTTGTGAGTTTTCCTGCTTTGTAGTTTTTGATTTGGAGGTCTTATTTGAGAATGGATGTAGCAGGTTTCCTTGTTTTGTGGCTAAAATTTCTTTATTAATTTAGCTATAGGTTTTTGGTAAATAACCTTTCATAGTGAAAGTGAAAGTGAAGTTACTCAGAGTCATGTCCAACTCTTTGGGACCCCATGGCCTGTAGCCTACCAGGCTTCTCTGTCCATGGGATTTTCCAGGCAAGAATATGGAGTGGGTTACCATTTCCTTCTCCAGGAGATCTTCCTGATGCAGGATTGAACCCGGGTCTCCCGCATTGTAGGCAGACGCTTTACCGTTTGAGCCACCAGGGAAGTCCTAACCTTTCATAGCATTTGTCAGCTTAAAGAAATTCCTTTTTAATCCCCTGGTCTGTTCCCAGCCTACCGTCTTCAGCATTTGTAAAACATTCTTTCTGTGTGGCCTCAGCCCCAACCCACAACAGGTGTAGGTAAGTTTAGTCACTGCTCTCTAAGGCTCTGCTGTCCTCTTAGACTTCTCTCTGCTCCTCTTCTTCAGACCCAGGTTAGATTTGCAGTTTCTCCAGCGGTTCCTGCAGATACAGAAGGTTTTGTTTCCCTCTTGGTCGTCACAGAATGCCTTGATGTTCCTGACCCTTTTGTGTGTGGCCCTACTGGGTGAGTGAATGAGCCCAAGCTCGTGGGGTCCTTTTCCTTCTGCGGGGTGTTGATTACACAAAGATACAAGAAGAAGCCTTCCTCTGACTTTTTTCACCCCTCGTTACTGATTCCTGACTCCTCCCCCTCCCGCCAGAACAACTGGTGATCTACCGGGTTGGCTTGATCCCCAGTCAATACTTTGGAGTCCTAGGAAACAAAGACTTAAATGGATTTAAGACCCTGACGTTCCTGTCTGTTGTGCTCATCGTCCTCAGATCCATGGTAAGTTCTTCTCCCCACATCTCTCTTCTCCTCCAGCCTAGTATGATGTCTGTCCAGTGCCCGGTGGGACTTAGCCATCAGGAAGCAGGAACCAAGCTGTGCGTGTTCCCTCGTCTGGGACCGTGGGGTCAGAACTCTAGGCAGGGCATTGATCTTGCCCGTTGGCCCACATGAGACCAATGCCGCAATTGTTTCAAGCTCTTGGGGCTTGGCCACAGGGTTCTGGTTTAATTCAGTATTTAACAGAAAAGATTGTTGTCGCTTCTGTTCCCAGAAGTCTTGCCTCCGGGAGCTCAGACCCCCTGAAAACCGGGCCCAGCAGCCAGAGCGCTGCTCTCCTCTGACGCACTGAGGCTGTGACTGAGCCTGGCACTTGTCACATCTCCCAGCCTTTGCACCTGCTGCTTCCTCACGGAACGGCCTCCTCCCCCAACCCCTCATTCACTTGCTTAATGCCTGCTGACTTTTCAGGATTCCTCTGCTATCACCTCCTTCAGATCATCCTCAACTTTTCTTTCCTGTTTCCTCCACCCAACTCCACCCCTTTGAATTACTAATTTTTTTTTTTTTGCTGCACCATGAGGCATGTGAGATCTTAGTTCCCTGACCAGGGATCGAACCTGAGGTCCCCTGCTTTGGGAGCTTAGAGTCTTAGCCATTGGCCCACCAGGGAAGTCCCGTTAATCCTTTTGAGTTTACCTCTGCTTTAACACCCCTTACACCCTTGGGACTGTTTTTTCACTAGACTGTGAACTCACCGTTACCTTCCTCGTGCTTAGCATACAGAGCCTCCATAAATGAGTCAGGGCTCTGCTAGGACTCAAGCCTAATGCTGTCAGGCTGCACTACCTGTTTTCTTGGGGAAGGCACTTCTCATCACACTTTGGCACTTCTGTTGAGTTTTCTGTCAGTAAGCATCTATGTATATAGAACCCTGTTCCAGGTTTGCGGGGACAGAAAAATAAGAACATAAATGGAAGAGAAAATACTGTCTCCAATCTCCAGAAGCGTGTGGAGGCTGGTCCTTTGGTGAAGGATTGAAAACATGAGTCAATGAGGAAGGGAAGAATCCCATGACTTGAGGCTTTAACAGGCCCCAGTGCTGAGTGATCAGCCTTTGGGCTGGGACTGGTCAGCAGAGGCTTTCTGCCAGCCTGAGCTGGGAGCTGACGCTTGCAGAAGAATTATGCATCTCTCCCTTCCCCTTATCTCCCCCACTGCTCAGCTCAAGAGCTTTGACCAGTTCACCTGCAACCTGCTGTATGTGAGCTGGAGGAAGGACCTCACGGAGCACCTCCACCGCCTCTACTTCCGCGGCCGCGTGTACTACACCCTCAACGTGCTGCGTGATACATCGATAACCCGTAGGCGCCCTCTGTCAGCCTGGCCACCCTCTACAGGGTTCATCCATCTGGGCTGACTCAGCCTAGGAGAGGCCCTGCTGGGACCCCCATGAGGTCATCTGCAGTATCTGCAAATGTTGTAGCTGGGAGCCATGGTGGGCGGGTGCTCTGCACACCCGAGGACGGGAGCTGAAAGAAGGGCAGCTCCCTTTTGTCCATTTCATATCCTGGGCCTCCGAACAAGGCACCCTCTGAAGACAGGGATAAAAGTCCTTGCTAGAAAAAAGCAAGTAAACGGACGCTCTGATTTTTACCAGTAAAAAATTGCTGCTGTCTAGGACTCAGTCTGGGATGCCAGTCCCCATTCTATCACCTCTCTTAGGTTCACTGAGTCCCAGGTTCCCTTACAGATGAGGGAACTGAGGCCCAGAGAATGCAAGGGATTTGCCCAAGCTCACGCCTCTCTGGGAGTTAGGAGTCACTGTGGCCTTGGTGTTGGGATGGGACGTATGGAGTCTCTTCACACTCATTTCCTCCCCCCTCACCACCCTTCCAAGCTCTTCTTTGCCTGAAGTAACCTTTACTCAGCTTATGCAGAGCTTTGCAGCAAAGGCTCTTTGGAGGCCCTGATGCTTCTTTTTTTTTTTTTTAATATTTATTTATTTGTCTCCATGGGGTCTTAGTTGAGGCATGCAAGCTTAGTCACCCTGTGGTATGTGGGATTTCAGTTCCCTGACTACAGATCGAATCTGAGAAACTCGTGGATTCTCAACCTCTGGACCACCAGAGAAGTCCCATCCTGATGCTCCTTGACTTTCTCTTCTAGGCATCTTCTCCATGGTTGAACCCATACAGAGCTTCCACAGCCACATAGCTAAAATGGGGGCGGGCTCTGGCTCATGAGGGAGAGGTTGGGAGGAGTGAGATAAGCCGGATAGCTTTCCTGATCATCCAGAAACTCAGGTCACCCACCCTCAAGTCCTTCTTTCGCTCTGCTTGGAGCCGGCTCAGGCCGCTTGGCTGCTGGACCTTCAGTTGCCTTTTTTTCTGAGGGGTGGACTGAAGTGCCATAAGAAGCCACTTTCCACAACCCTGTTTGAAGATCCTAAGGGTCTCATTGCGTTTAGGAGACCAGCCCTTGTTTGGGTCCCTCTTCTCACGGAGTCGTTGCAAGGCAAGGTCAGAATAAGAGGTAACCTGGAACTGCCTTAGCTCTCACCCTAGAGCCCAGCTCCCTGGGTTCAGCCACTGTGTGTCATTGGCTCCAGGGACCAGCGCATCAGCCAGGACGTGGAGCGGTTCTGTCGGCAACTCAGCAGCATGGCCAGCAAGCTGATCATCTCCCCCTTCACCCTCGTCTACTACACCTACCAGTGCTTCCGGAGGTGAAGCCTGTCCTCTTGCTGGCATGCCCCCCAGCCTCCTCTGCCTGCTGGTTCCCCCGAGTCCCTCACGCACATGCTGGAGGGGGAGTCCACTCTCCCGGGTCAGGGTCCAGAGAGGTCTTCCCACTTGCACCCCAGGAAGTCTTCTCATATTGTGTGTTCAGACCCCGGCCCTCCCTTTGGCCCTGTAATGTGCCACTGTCCAGGTACTGGGTACCCCCATGTAGGAGCAGAGGCCCCACGGGGCTCTGAGATGGGACGGGCTGCCCAGAATGGGGGCAGGAGTCAGGGCCGAGTCCTGCGGGTATATGTCCCTCTCCACACCCTCCCTCTCTCTGCCTTTCAGCACCAGCTGGCTCGGGCCTGTGAGCATCTTCGGGTATTTCATCCTGGGAACCGTGGTGAACAGAGTGTTGATGGGTCCCATTGTGGCAAAGCTGGTGCAGCAGGAGAAGCTGGAGGGGGATTTCAGGTGTGTCTCCCTTGCTCAGGGGTTTCTGGGCTGGGCATAAGGCATAAGGAATGGGATCTGGAAAAAGGCTGCCTGAGTTTAAATCCCAGTTGTGCCAGTCACTAGCCGTGCTCTTGGGGGAGGTCTTTAACCTCTCTAAACTTCCATCTTCCCATCTCTAAAATGGAGATGGTACTGTCCCCGATGGAGAGAATCTAAGGGGAATTAATAAGGTGGTACATGAGCAACAGTGAGAACGATGTCTGGTTGGCCCTCGTCGCCGTCATCCCTTGGCCTTCTCACGCGCTTCTGTCCCAGATGCCCTCATTCAAGTCAGCCCGTGGATCTGTGCCCTTTGTGCTTCCTGGCTGCCTCCTTCAGACCCGGCCCTGGGAGGAGAAGGGGTGGTGGCAGTCATGCACCTGTCCTCCCTGGAACGAGGCGAGGGGCTGCCCTGTCCGCTGGGATCCTGCCACCCCACCCAGGCCTGGGATTTCCCACCCTGTGACAGTTTAGGGAAGGGTTGGGCTGAAGCAGCCACAGTGTTGAAGGGGAGCCGTGTTCCTCTTTGCCTGGAGGTCCTGTTGATCCAGGACTCTGAAAGGAGAGGGCCCAGTTCTGCCCACCGTCAGCACACATTTACCTCTGGTCTGCCCAGGTTCAAGCACATGCAGATCCGGGTGAATGCTGAGCCTGCTGCTTTTTTCAGGTGAGTCCTGGAGATAGTTGCCCGTCTGCCTCATCAGAACTGATCAGGGAGATAGATGGCAGAGAAGGCAAGGTGAATCATACAACCCTGCCACCATCGCCAAGGCCAGGGGCCAGGCATCCTCACACCTGGCTGTGACCCTCTCCCCGTGTCTCTCACTGTCCTCATCTGCTTCATCCTTCTGTCCGTGGCTTTGCTTCTGAAACAAGTCCTTCCTCCTAGTGGTGTAGCGTGGGGCAGAATTTGTTTTTAGAGTGAAATGAGTGCCTGCTTCATCATCTTACTGATGACTATAAGGCATTGCCTCTGCTTTTCTGTCTGTAAAAAAGTGGCTTTCCACCAGTGCCCGAAGCCCAGTGACGTCCACAGCTGATCTTGCATCTCTGTAGCATGGGAGGGAGTGGAGCCTCTCAGATTAGAAGACCCATTCCCCACAGACTCTGTCCCGACAGCTGTGTTGTGAAATCCCATTCCTTCCCCTGTGGCTACAGCAGGTCCCTGAACTCTGCCTCCTGTAAGGACTCTGGACCCTGTTTGGATTGATAGTAAGGGCCTAGAGGTTTGTGTTTAAGGAATGGAAGTTTGTCCTTGGATCACATGGATCTAATAGCCCCAGGACTTTGCTCTTCTGTCCATCTCTGTTGCAGTTCGTAGCTGCCACCACTTGGGGGGCACCAAGAGTTTCAGGAATCTATGAGAGAGGTTGAGGGGCTTCCCAGGTGATGCTAGTAGTAAAGAGCCCACCTGTCAGTACAGGAGATGCTAGAGATGTGAGTTCGATCCCTGGGTCGGGAGGATCGCCTGGAGGAGGGCATGGCAACCCACTCCAGTATTCTTGCCTGGAGAATTCTGTGGGCAGGGGAGCCTGGCGGGCTACAGTCCATAGGGTCGCAGAGTCGGACACAACTGAAGCAACTTAGCATGCACTCAGCATGCCTGAAAGAGGTTTGTTGTGGGGAGCAGGTATAGCTGTTAGTTCAGTCTCTCAGTCGTGTCCAACTCCCTGCAACCCCATGAATTGCAGCACGCCAGGCCTCCCTGTCCATCACCAACTCCGGAGTTCACTCAAACTCATGTCTATCGAGTCGGTGATGCCATCCAGCCATCTCATCCTCTGTAGTCCCCTTCTCCTCCTGCCCCCAATCCCTCCCAGCATCAGAGTCTTTTCCAGTGAGTCAACCCTTTGCATGAGGTGGCCAAAGTACTGGAGTTTCAGCCTTAGCATCATTCCTTCCAAAGAACACCCAGGACTGATCTCCTTTAGAATGGACTGGTTGGATCTCCTTGCAGTCCAAGGGACTCTCAAGAGTCTTTTCCAACACCACAGTTCAATAGCATCAATTCTTTGGTGCTCAGCTTTCTTCACAGTCCAACTCACATCCATACAAGACTACTGAAAAAACCATAGCCTTGACTAGACTGATCTCTGTTGGCAAAGGTATAGCTGGGCCTGTGCTAAATTGTTTTTGGATTCTGCAACCTCTGCTTTGGGCCCTGAGGCAAGCAGGTTGGTTCTTGGGGCTCTGAGTTTGTTGTCCTGCAGCCTCTCTGCCTTGATGCTAAATCTGAAACTAAATCTGAAACTCCTTCTCTGTCCTCCCGTAACCTTTCTGCTTGGAGAATTTCTGCCCATCCTTGAAGCTTGAAGTCACCGTCTCCTGGGCGCCTTCCCAGACTCCCTTAGTGATCAGGCCTGTTTGCTTCCATAGTCCTGCAGACACATGGCTTATGTAACACTTTCCATATGTTCCAGGTGAAGAAGGCATGCATTTGCCTGCCGGGCTGTTTTATCCACCTCTGTCTGGCTGACTAGCACCAAGCCTGCCACCTAGTGACTGCTCAGTGTATATTTGTTTAATAACAGCAGTTTTATGTCTGGCACTTTAAATTCAGAAATTTTCACGTTAGCCTATTACATAGGTATTATAAGCGCCATCTCATAGATGAGTAAACTGAGACTCAGAGGCTTAATAACCTGTCAGTGTTACCCAGCTAGTCACTGGCCAGAGCCAGAATTTGAACCAGGTCTGCCCACTCTATAGAGTTCCTGTTCTTTCCACAGGCAATACCAGGTTGAATGAATTCTTCACTGGCTGACTGCTAGTGGCCAAAAGGGTCTGCAGGAAAGGTCACTTGGGTGGGCCTGGTCCCGAAAGGGGAGTGTGAGGAGCCTGGCAGAGGCTCTCTAGACCAAGTGGATATCCGGCCTTTCTTGTCAGGGCTGGTCACGTGGAGCACATGCGGACAGACCGCAGGCTGCAGCGACTCCTTCAGACCCAGAGGGACCTGATGTCCAAGGAGCTCTGGCTGTGCAGTAGGTGCAGGGAGCCCGGAGGCAGGAACCACGGGGTGGGGGTAGTCTATGGCACACCCCCCCCACAAGCCCCTCCTCCCTCTCTGCACTGATCAGCTTGCCTTTGCTGTGAGTGTTCTCAGGAAAGTGAGAATCCGGAAATCACTTGAGATGCCGCTTGGCCTCCTGTTCCCCTTGGAGCACACGTGCTCAATGCCCGGGCCTCTCACCCTGGGTCTCTTGCGTCTTCTGCAGTCGGCGTCAACATGTTTGACTATCTGGCAGCATCCTGAGCTACATCGTGATCGCGATCCCCATTTTCAGTGGCGTCTACGGAGACCTGAGCCCCACAGAGCTCAGCAGCCTAGTCAGCAAGGTGAGCCTCCCTCCTGGGGAACACCTCCGCCGCCCCCGCCCCTGGTCACACTTGCTCCCCTGCCCTTCGGCCTCCGAGTCAAGGCCTGGGCTCTCTGCCCTCTCTCCTGCCCAGAATGCCTTCGTGTGCTTGTATCTCATCAACTGCTTCAGCCAGCTCATCGACCTCTCCACCACGCTCTCCGATGTGGCGGGCTACACACACAGGTGAGGCTGCCTCTGGCCCCGCCGGGTCCTGAGTGAAATGTGTGCCGCTGGGAGAAGTAGCCAAGGGGAAAATAAAAGAGCAGAAAAAACCTCACCAAATACTCGGCGTGAGAGGAAGAAAGGAGGAAGGCCTTCACCGGGGCCCCTAGACCCTCCTCAGGCTTTCACTTCTTGCCCAGGATTGGGGAGCTTCAGGAGACCCTGCTGGACATGACCTCAAAGTCACAGGATGGGGAGTTTCTGGATGAGAGCCAGTGGGACTTGGCCAGGTAAGCCCTGGGCCGGCAGCATGGTAATGGACCATGCGGGCCACGGAACCGCCCCGGAGCCTGGCCCTTTCCCAGCTGCGCAGGAGAGTCCAGCGGAGCAAATGAAAGAAACCCATGTCGTGTGCTGGCACGTTGTAAGTGTTCACCATCTGTGCTGCTGCTGCGGCATCTGTGTTCATTTACACCATCCTCCCACCCGACGGAAGCAAAGTGCACAAGCTAACAAAACTCCAAGTAGCATCCCTCCTCTTCCTTTCTTCCCCGTTCCGCCTACGGCGCCCTCCTGCACCCGCCCTTTTCCTTGGGGCCCGTCTGTTCCTTGTCCCCGCACAGGCTCAGCGGTGTCTTCATTCGTGTATCCTTGAGGCTCTGGGATGTTTCTGACCTTCCTGGGCATCAAGGGTTTGTCTCACATCCTCACTTTTCTTGAACAGATTACCTAACCGCTCTCGTATCTCCATATCCATAAGGAACATGTTCATGGAGCCTTCGTTTTAGGGTTGTTCTGGGGATTTGGTCTCCTAGTTCATAGGAGGTGGTTTGGATGGAGGCCACAGAGTAAGCTTTGAAAAATGGAAACAGGCTGAATTTCAAGAACTATGCTCAACTCTCTTCTTAGGAGCTAACACGTTAACTGTTGCCTCTGTTAAGAATGAAAACTTCATGCATCTCTGAACCCAGGGACCGGGGTGGGCTACTGGGGCAGGGACTGTAGGAAACTGGAGTTGCTGTTCTGTGGGGAAGATGGGCATCCACAGAGAGCCAGAAACTCCAGAACGGGTTAGTATTTCCATTCCCCTTCTGACCTTCAATCACACTGTGATGCTGTGAAAACCTCTTGACGTTAGAACTGAACAGATGCAGCTCTGTGCCCCTGAGGCCGTTACTTAGCCACCGGACTCAGTTTCCTTATCTGCCAAGAGGGGATAACCGCTGTGGTGCCTGGCTGGTAAGACTGATTAACATCAGTCAAGGGCAGGACTTGGCCCAGCCTGCCACGGAGCACGTGCCCAGACCACCTCTCTCAGTTTGCCGGGGCTACCATAGGACACCCATAGCTACCATAGCTACCCACTGGGAAGCTTAAAGAGCAGAAGTTTATTTCCTCATAGTTCTGGAGGCTGGAAGTCCAAGGTCAAGGTGGCGGCAGCCAGCATTGGTTTCTCCCCAGGCCTTGCTCCTTCACTTGCAGGCGGCTGCTTTCTCACGGCCTCCTTCCATGGCGTTTTCTCTGCTTGTTCACCCCCTGGTGTGTCTCTCTCTCTTCTTAAAAGGACAGCAGTCCTGCAGTATTAGGGCCTTACTCTCACAGTCTCATTTGAATGTACTCACCTCTTAGAGCTCAGTTGGTAAAGAATCCGCCTGCAATGCAGGAGACCCTGGTCCAATTCCTGGGTCAGGAAGATCCGCTGGAGGAGGGATAGGCTACCCACTCCAGTATTCTTGGGCCTCCCTTGTGGCTCAGCTGGTAAAAATCCACCTGCAATGCGGAAAACTGGGGTCCAATCCCTGGGTTGGGAAGATCCCCTAGAGAAGGGAAAGGCTACCCACTCCAGTATTCTGGCCTGGAGAATTCCACGGACTGTGTAGTCCATGGGGTCACAGAGTCGGACACAACTGAGCGACTTTCACTTTCACACCTTTCAAGACCCTGTCTCCAAATGCAGTCACCTTCTGAGGTACAAGGGTTGGAACTTCAGCATATGATTTCTGAGGTCACAATTGAGCCCATGGCAGCCCCTCCCCAAGTGCAGAGGTGATTTGCCCCAGAGGAGAAGGGCCTCCCCTACTCCCAGCAGCACTGACAGTGCTTATCTTCCCCTCATCTCCTCCCGTCTTGGACCCCAGGGGCCTGGAAGAGCCAGCAACAGAGCCAGCAGATACAGCTTTCCTCCTCGAGCGGGTCTGCATCTGTGCCCCCTCCTCTCACAAACCCTTAATCAAGGACCTGAGCCTGAAGATCTCTGAGGGGCAGAGCCTGCTCATCACAGGCAACACAGGCACCGGCAAGACCTCCCTGCTCCGGGTTCTGGGCGGCCTCTGGGCGAGCGCACGGGGTGAGGACCAGCCTGCCCCGTCTCTGAGCCAGCCTTGGCCTGGGGTGCATATGTGTGCGTGTGGGTATGTGTGTGCATCTGTCTGTAAGGATCAGGCCTTCTGGAGGAGAGGAGCAGTTACCTTTTGGAAGATGCCCAAACAAAGCTTTCTGTGGGCCCTGCAGGCTCAATGCAGATGCTGGCAGACTTTGGACCCCACGGGGTGCTGTTCCTGCCCCAAAAGCCTTTCTTCACTGATGGGACCCTTCGGGAGCAGGTCAGCCCGGGGCCCACTCCTCCCACCCCACCCCCCAACCTGGCCCTGGTAGGGTGACAGATCTCAGCCCTAGAGAGCTGGTGCAGCAGGCAGGCATAAATGAACCATGCTCAGCAAGTGAGGGCAAGGACCCCGAGGTCCAAACCCATCTGGTAGCATCAACCACAGATGCTGGCCCAATG
>SJXQ01004676.1:102602-122988 GCA_006408695.1 Aepyceros melampus
CATGTACTCAGGGCAGCTCCCGGAGGCAGGCTAACCTGTGGGGGCCATAAGCCAAATATCACATGTATTTTTTGAGCCCCAGCTTGGATTCTGGGGCCCTCCCTGCTGTCTGTAAGCCCAGCTCCTCAGCCAGAATGCTGCTTCCTCTCCTCGGGTGGAGAGGAGCCTAGTCTCTGGTGGTTCCTGTTTCCGAGCGAGGGTGGGCTGTGTGCCGTCCCACCTCTCCTTGGCTCTTACCCCAGGCCCCTGTGGTTTTATCAGGTGATATATCCCCTGAAGGAGATCTACCCGGACTCAGGTGAGCTGGGCCCCCTCGGGACATGTCCCTTATCCCACTGTTCCTTCTCTGCCTGTTGGGGGAGGCCCCCCACCAGGCTGCTGGTTTCTGGTTGGGTCCCTTCCACTGCCTCCTCTGACGTTTCTGTTTTAGGGTCTGTACCCTGACCTCATCTTGTTCTGTCTCCCCCCTGCAGAGGAGAGACACCCATGGGAGGGAAGGGACGGATCACATCCTTCCCTGGCCCTTCCCTAGTGTATTGAGTGCTGTAACCTGTTGCTCAGAGCCCAGGCCCCCATTCTGGTGCCCCACCTCTGCCTGCCCCCTGTCGTGATGCACCCCATCTATTCTGGCTGCCCAGAGGCACTGACTTCTGTGTCTTGCAGGTTCTACTGATGATGAGAGGATCATGAGGTTCTTGGAGCTGGCAGGCCTGGTAAGTGAGGGCAAGGACCCTGAGGTCCAAGCCCACCTGGTAGCACCGACCACACAGGTGCCAGCCCAGCGGGGCTGGCCCTGCTGTCCCTGGCCGGGGACTGGAGGTCTGAGCCTGGGGTGAGGGAGGGGGTTGGGGTGGGCATATAAATCAGCAGTGGGAGCTGTTGGCCAGGTACGGGGAACAAGCAGCATTCACTCTGTAGCAATGTTTAAAACAGTGATAACACCATATCAGGTTGCTTTTTCTGGTCCCCACACTCCAGCAAGTTTAAACAGTAGCTGATGGACTGCTCCTCTCTGCTTGGGGCAGACTGCTCGCCCCGCCCCCACTTGCTACACTGCTGGGGGTAGATGTATGTGGTGGGGCTGAGGCGGTCCTCAGGATAGGAGGAGGCAGGGATGGGCCCTTCCATGGACCCATCGTTCCCTCTGGTGTGTTACAGTCCAGCTTGGTGGCAAGGACAGAGGGTCTGGACCAGCAGGTCGATTGGAACTGGTAAGGAGGAGGTTGGGGTGCTCCAGAGACAGCTCCCCCAAAGATAGTGGCTCCCAGGGGTCCTGGCAAAGGATGAACTGACTCCTGACCCCAAATCCAGATAACACCATATCAGGTTGCTTTTTCTGGTCCCCACACTCCAGCAAGTTTAAACAGTAGCTGATGGACTGCTCCTCTCTGCTTGGGGCAGACTGCTCGCCCCGCCCCCACTTGCTACACTGCTGGGGGTAGATGTATGTGGTGGGGCTGAGGCGGTCCTCAGGATAGGAGGAGGCAGGGATGGGCCCTTCCATGGACCCATCGTTCCCTCTGGTGTGTTACAGTCCAGCTTGGTGGCAAGGACAGAGGGTCTGGACCAGCAGGTCGATTGGAACTGGTAAGGAGGAGGTTGGGGTGCTCCAGAGACAGCTCCCCCAAAGATAGTGGCTCCCAGGGGTCCTGGCAAAGGATGAACTGACTCCTGACCCCAAATCCCAGGGCATTGCTGGCTCATTAATGGCCTGGTTCATGTCCTTGCATACAGAGTTTTGGCCTTGTCTCGTGTGGGCAGTAGGGCTCTGAGTTTTGGCCTTGTCTTGTGTGGGCAGTAGGGCTCTGGTGGGAAAGTGGTGGGGGGCCTGGGACAGTCTGTCTACAGTGAGAGCCTCTTCCTGCCCAGACCATTCTGTGCAGAAGCCAAGCTATCTGTTCCTTCCTCCAGCCAGCCTCTCCACTTCCCTTTCCGCAGGTACGATGTTCTCTCCCCAGGAGAGATGCAGAGGCTCTCCTTTGCCCGGCTCTCTACCTGCAGCCAAAGTACGCAGGTGAGGTTCGCCCTGTAGGCGTGTGTGCCGTCCAGGTACCGTGTGCGTTCACAGGTGTAGCAGCGTGTTGTTCAAGTGCACCTGGAGAGTCATGGGTATGGGTAGGAGAGCACACCTGTGCCTGGCCAGGTGTCCCTGTCCCTGCCGAGGGGAACAACAGAACTCTGCCCATGAGGCGGCAGTGCTTGCAATCCTCAGGTATATATAAAACCGCTCAGTCGTGTCTGACTCTTTGTGACCCTTTGGACTGTAGCCCACCAGGTTCCTCTGTCCGTGGGATTCTCCAGGCAAGAATCCTGGAGTGAGTTGCCATTTCCTCCTCCAGGGATCCCACTCAGAGATCAAACCCAAGTCTCCTGCATCACAGGCAGATTCTTCACCACTGAGCCATCTGGGAAGCCCCCGTATATTAAACTACCGAGTCTTAGGCTTTCAGCCAGTGTAGCAGCTGAAGGCAGCCTTGAGAGGGCTTCTGATTTTGGTCCTCAGATTCTGCCATCTCCCAGCTGTACCGGCAGAGGGATGGCAGGTATGAACTTTTCTAGGAATTGACGTCCTCAAGGGAACTAGGATTCCTCGGATTGAGAGGTCCAAAGCAGTGGCTGGTATTCATCAAGCTGAAGGATTTTGTCCCACTGCTGGCAGTGGCTTCCCACATGAAGCCTCACCCTCTGTTCCTTTGGCCCATGATCTCCCCAAGGCAGGGCTCCTGGAAGGCAGAGCAGTTTTCAGCCTCTCATCAGGCCCCAGCCAGAGGTGGGCGTGGGCTGGAGGAGCAGCAGAGGTGGGTGGACCTCAGGCCCCCACTTCGTCCCCCTGGGTTCTGTCCCCAGTGCTTGATGAAGCCACCAGTGCCCTGACCGAGGAGGTGGAGAGCGAGCTGTACCGCGTCGGCCAGCAGCTGGGCATGACGTTCATCAGCGTGGGCCACCGACGCAGCCTCGAGAAGGTACCCGTGTCCCCAGGATGGCCTGAGGACCAGGAAGAACCCCAAGGCTGGCCTGGCTGGGGGCCCACGGAATGGGGAGTGGGGATGGCAGAGTGGGCAGGGGGTCGATCACAGCCAGGGCAGCCTGATCGCCGCGTGGTGGTGGTGGTCTCTTGTAGTTTCACTCCTTGGTTCTGAGACTCTGTGGAGACGGAAGGTGGGAGCTGACCAGGATCAAAGTGGAATGAAGCCAAGGCTTGGGCACCAGAAGGAGAGCCAAGCTCAGGAGGTTGGGTCCCCAGGAGAGACCAGGAGGGCCGACGGGCGAGGAAGGAGCCCCAGGTTTGCCTCGCAGTGTGGGGAACGCCGGTGGCAGTAGGCTTAGCCTGCGTGTGAGCCTCCACACCCCTCATCCTGCCAGCGTGCCTCCTGCTACCTCAGCCACCGCTTTGTACACTTGAAATGCTGATCGCTTACGTCTAACCTCAGTTCACGTTTTCTAAAAAAAACGTGGAAGTGTGGGATCTGTAAGGGATGAAGGGTCGGGGCTTCCCCTGGTGGCTCAGTGGTAAAGAGTCCGCCTGCCAGTGCAGGAGACGTGGGAACAATCCCTGATCTGGGACGACCCCACATGCCATGGAACAGCTGAGCCTGGGCACCACAACCATCGAACCTGCGCCCTAGAGCCCATATGCTCCACAGCAAGAGAAGCCAGTGCAGTGAGAAGCCCGTGCATGGCGGCTAGAGGCTAGCCCCGGTCACAACCAGGAAAACCTGCATACAACAGTAAAGGCCCAGCACAGCCAGAAAGAAAAAGCAAATGAATAAATAAAAATTAAAAAGAGATGAAGGGTCGAAATGGAAGAGTGTTTTGGACTTGGGAGTCAAGAGAGCCAGAAGTCTTTTAGCTCACTTCAGTTTTGCCATAGGAGACTTTCCAGCTATATACATTTATAACTTCTTAAAAGAAAAGATAAACCTTTTTTTCAACTTGCAGCTTTCCCATTTTCTCTTTCTTCATCATAAGATGATCTTTTTTTTCTTTTTTGTGGCCACACAGTACAGCATGTGGGATGCAGGATCTTTGTTCCCATCCAGGGATCAAACCCATGTCCCCTTCAGTAGACGTGCCGGGTCTTAACCACTGGACCATCAAGAGGTCCCTAAGATGATCCTTTTAGTTGACTCTCCAGACTTTTCTTTGAGACCCTGGAGGGCCAGAGCAGGACCCTCCATTGTGCTGAGCCTTCTGCCCCTTGTCGTTCACTGACATCTCCCCAGTTGCCAGTTGCCCCTCAGCCACTAACCTCAAGGGCCCTTCTGCTGTTCTAATCTCAACCCAGATGAAAATAAATTTCTACTAGTTTTAAGTTAATTCATTTCCTTAAATGCATTTTTAAAGGAAAGTTTACACTTGATATAAATAGAAAGTAACTAAAAATTAATACAAATGGTGTTATGAAATGACAGCCCAATACTGTGCCTACACATGAGACTTGGTATCTGTACACAGGGAGGTTAAAGGATGTTACTGTGGAGTCAGACACACTAGCACCCAACTGAGACCCTTCCCCTTAATAGATGTGGGAAAATGGAATAAGAACCACAAGGCTACAAGGGATGATTTCCTTTGTATAAGACAAGGTTATTTCATGCCTGTTGATATCACTGGAAATGATCCCAGACGCGGGGAAACGCTGCCCCGGGTAACAAGTCATCCCCCCGCCCCCACCCCATGGCTTAGCTGGCACAGAGGCCTGGAGCCTATTCTCAGCTCCACCCCTTGAGGGCACTAAAGCAGTGTGTCCAGGTGCTGAGGGGCTGAGAACTCTGGGGTGGGCACCTGGAGTGCCCAGTCCCCAGTGAAGCCTCCGTAGGAACCTACAGGATGTCAGTGCTGAGAAGGCCCGTGGCAGCCCTTCTCTGGGGGCTGAAAGGGACCGTCAAGGTCAGCGTCTGCTTCAGGAACCTTCCCAGACTTGACTCTCCCAAACCATATCCTGCCGAGTGCTCTTCTGGCTTCTGTTCAGACGCCGCTAGCCTTGGGGGATGTCCATCCTCAGACCCCTCCAACTGAGGAGAGCTCTTCCCTAGGCGAAGGGGAAACCTGTTTCCTCAGGAGCGCCCTGACTCCACCCCTTGGGCATGTTTTAAATTGTAGAGTTTGGGTGTGGGAGGACTCCCTCTCTGGTTTAATTTCTGGACTTTTCTCAATATAGCAGAAGCTCCCCTCAGCCTTTCTGTGACAGCCTTGCCTCACTGGTTTACTTCGTCCTCATAAGCTCCAACTCCTAAGCGTATTTCACAAGTGCTGCTGCTAGGAGATTATTATAGAGATCAAGTTTGTTCCTCTGCCTCGAACATGTTTCCCATGCTGTTTCTGTTCTTAATACTCAAGTACCCAGTGTTCTCCCTTGCAGAAACTCTGCCAAGAGAAAGCTGTTCTTAGGGGCAAACTGTATGCTTTTCCATCACCCATCTCAGAGATGGTGGCTACTGAGAGTTGTAGATGAATTGATAGAAACCTGCATGAGGAAAAGTCAGGTATTGTGTCCTTATGAAGAGGACCAAAGTGTTTGGTCAGACAGATGATTTCCCAAACTTAGGTCTCATTCTGCTGTCCAGGGGTCTACACAGACCCACGTGGATAATCCATAGAAATGTTATCCTATATACATCACTCTTCTGAAGAGTCCTGGAGCCATGGGACAGGGCAGAAAAGCAATCTTTTGTCATCTCCATCAAGTATGTGCTTACCTACCACACCCACTTGTGTACCAACCCAGTCATTTTCGGATGAAGGATGATAGACCAGTCTCTGTTCTGCCACAGCCCACAGAGAACTGTGCTCTGTGTTCTGGGGACTATCTCCTAGGAAGCCAAAGAGCAATGCTGGGTGCCCTCTGTAAAAACTGCCTTTCCAGAAACTGTCTTGTTCCTGACATCCTGTCTAGGTGTTGGAATGATGCGTGGGCCTGGGCTAAAGCTAGGTCAGGAAGGAACCCCTGGAGGGACAAGGAGTTGTCAGGAGAACCCGTGCCTGCAGAATAAGCTAGCTGAAAGGGAGCCCAGGACTGGGGGGCTGTCAAGACTGCCCTGCCAAGGAGGTAGGGAAGTGTGGATAGGGACCAGTCAGGGACATGTGCTGGGGAACACTGTCCTTAAACCCCTGGCAGAGTGAGGCTGGGTAACTGGCCAGTGAATTTGCCCATCTGAGTGTAGTTAAGAGTTTTGAAGGTCAGATGCTTCTGGGGGCAGTTTCCATGGGAAAGTCTGAAGACGGGGCAGAGACTTTTACCTCGTGACAGCTCAGACCAGGCCCCAGGCCCAGAACTGCCAGATCCCAAGGGATTAAAGGAGGACATAGACAAGACTCAGTCCTGAACTGGCAAAGGGATTCGTGCAGAGCTTGCGTGCTTAAGGGAAGCCCAGTTCCCGCCACGTTTTCTTAAGAACCCTGTGAGGAAGATGCTTCCTTTTCTTTCCTTTTTACCCCTGTTGAGGAGTCAGCTCAGAGCCTGAAATGACTTAAGAATCTCCAGTTCAAAGCAGAATTCCTGAGCCCCTGCCCCACCCCCACCTGCTGCATTCATCTTGCCCATCTCAGGGGATGGTGCTTCCATTGTCAACCCGGAGCTCAGGCTAGAGACCTAAGACCCTCTAGACCTTACCCATATCCAATCCATCACTATGTCCGTCACTACATCAGAATACATCTGACGTCCACTCCTGCCCTCAGCATCTCCACTGGGACAACTGTGGCTGCCCCGTCCCTGGTCTCCTTGACACTTCACCCAACCTCATCCTCCACAAAGCAGCCTGAGGACCTTAAAAATGCAGATTAGCTGCTCATTACATTGAAGTCCAAAATACTGAGCCTGCAAGGCTGTATTCTCATCCCTGTCCTTGGGAGTCCATTGACCTCTGCGTCAGGGATGGGCCAGGCTGGGCCAAGTTTCTCCTGCTGAGAGCTTTGTTCCCCATGCATTCCTGGAAGCACACAAACTCCCAAGACTGACTCAAGGAGAAGCAAAATCTGAATAGATCTGTAACAAGTGACTGAATCAATAATCAGAAACCTCCTAGCCAATAATCTGAAGGCCAGTAGCTTCACTAGTAAATTCTACCAAACAGTTAAACAATGTTTCATATCAGTCCCAAAATATTCCAGAAAATAGAAGCAGAAGGACACTTTCTAACTCATTCTATTAGGTCAGTATCCCCCTTAACCAAAGCCATATAAAGACGTTACAAGAAAACTGCAAACAAATATCCTTTATGAATATAGATGTAAAGATTCTCAACAAAATACTAGTGGACAGAATCCAGCCATATATTGAAAGCATTATACATCATGATCAAGAGAGATTTAGCCCAGGCATGGCAGGGTAGTTCATATGAAAATCAATCAATGTAATACACCAGTAGAATGAAGGGGAAAAACCATATGATCATCTCAACTGGCAATTGGTGCAGGAAAAGCATTTGATAAAGTCCAACCCTCTTTTATAATAAAAGCACTCAATAGACTAGAAGGAAAGGAAATTTCGGAAACATGATAAAAGACATATATAAAAGCCCTACATCATACTCAGCTGGTGAAAGACTGAAAGCTTTCCCATTAAGATCAGGAACAAGACAAGAATGACTGCTTTTACCACTCTTATTCATCACTGAGGTTCTGGCCGGCGCAGTTAGTCAAGAAAAATAAAAGGCGTCAAAGTTAGAAAGCAAGAAATAAAGCTATTTGCAGATGACATGATGGTATATTTAGAAAATCCTAAGGAAAAAAGACTACACAAAATATATCAAAGTCAACAAGGTTGCAGGATACATATGCAAAAAATTGGCTGTATTTCTGTATACTGGCAATGGACAAAGTGAGAAGAAATTAAGAAAACAATTTTATTTACAATAACATCAGAAAGAATAAAATTCACCAAGGAGATGCAAGCTTTGTATTCTGAAAATATAAAACACTACTGAGGGACTTTCTCGGAGAAGGCAATGGCACCCCACTCCAGTACTCTTGCCTGGAAAATCCCATGGGCGGAGGAGCCTGGTAGGCTGCAGTCCATGGGGTCGCTAAGAGTCGGACACGACTGAGCGACTTCACTTTCACTTTTCACTTTCATGCATTGGAGAAGGAAATGGCAACCCACTCCAGTGTTCTTGCCTGGGAATCCCAGGGACGGGGGAGCCTGGTGGGCTACCGTCTATGGGGTCGCACAGAGTCGGACACGACTGAAGCGACTTAGCAGTAGCAGTAGCAGAGGGACTTTCTCGGTGGTACAGTGGTTAATACTCTAAACTTCACTGCAGGGGGCGCAGATTTGATCCCTGGTTGGAGAACTAAGATCCCACATGCTGTGAGAAGAAAAACAATTACTGAAAGAAAATAATGGAATGAATTACCCAAATGAACAATTTGGCCAACTCACTGCAATAGACCACCTAAGCCTGGGAAGAAACGCTGGGAAGTTTCTTTGAGAAATTGGGGTATTCTAAAATGACCCTGTGTACTAAGGAATTTAGAAAGCTACACGCATGGCCAAGACAGGATGCATGTTCAAAATAGACCTGAGAAGACCCTAAGCTTTCACCTCTGGCTGGTCACTGGGCTTGGTCGGAAACAGGAAGTAAAGGTTAAGGCAGAATTAAAAGCTGCTTGCTAAGTGTTGCAGGAGTGGACAGCAAAGAGCCAGCCTATAAAGACTGGAAGAGATGAGTTGTTTGTTTTTAGCTTCTGGTAAAAATTGTGAAAATACTAGTCAAACAGAGACTTCAAATTAACACACATGACCCGAGGTGACAGTCTTCACAAAAATAGTTGGGGAAAATTATTAAACAGATGACTGCAGTCTTCAATAATCAATAACAGTGACCTCTGGGAAAGGGAGAGAAACTGATTTCCAGGGTTAGCATATTATAATATGCAAATGCTCCATTTTCAACAAAGAAACAGGATTTTAACCACTCAAAGCAGGGGGAAATGGGCAGAAACCATCCCTGAGGAAGCCCAAACATTGGACTTTTTAGACAAAGGCTTTAAAGCAACTGTAATATGTTCAAATCGCTACAGGAAACCCTAGAGCCGGTTCTAGCTTTGGCTTTAGTGCTAGAGCTGGCAGCTCGCACTGACTCTCCATCTGTAACTGGTTCTGGAGCTGGAGCTACGGCTGAATGTGGCCCTGCAGCTGGTTGTGAGCTGGTCCAGGAACTGGTGGGGCCTCTGCACTGGCTCTGTCCTGTCGCTGGCCCTAGCTCTGGGTTTGGTGTTAGGGCGGCGGCTGGAGCCGGTCCCAGCTCTGGACTTGCCAAGGGCTCTATTGTTGGCCCTAGCTCTGGAGCTTGGGCTAGAGCTAATGCTGGTACATGCCACGTATCTTTCCTCCTCCACCGCTCACTTGATATTTCTGGATAAAGAGGACAGAAATGGAGAGGAGGGTGCCAGTGGTTGGAGGGGATTGACAAGAACCAAATGAAACAAGTGTAAGAAGATAACTCAATGTCAGGATTGGAGGCAGTATCCTAATGGGGAGTCAGGTGGGGCAGGGACCACTTGCAATGGGGAAGGATGCACAGAAGCCAAAGGATTGAGAAGTGATCATGTTATTCACATTTTACAGACCTTTACACTTTACACCTGATGTGAAGAGCTGACTCATTGGAAAAGACCCTGATGCTGGTAATGATTGAGGGCAGGAGGAGAAGGGAGCAACAGAGGATGAGATGATTGGATGGCATCATTGACTCAATGGACTTGAGTTTGAGCAAGCTCTCGGAGATAGTGAAGCACAGGGAAGCCTGGCATGCTATAGTCAAAGGAGTTGCAAAGAGACACAACTGAGTGACTGAACAACGCTTTAAGAGAGAACCTTGTCATATTAACTTAAAGAATGCACAGGCAGATAATATACCATGGGTCAGCAAATGCAAGAACAGAAGATAGAATTTCAAGGAGAAATTGGCACATCCACAACCAGAGTGCAGAGTTTATAACAGAAAAAATAGGAGTAATATAAAATATTTGGCAACTTCTCTGGTGGTCCAGTGGCTGACTCTGCCCTCCTCATTCCGGGGGCCCAGGTTAGATCCCTGGTCAGGGAATTAGACCCACATGCCACAACTAAAGGTCCCGCAAGCCACCACTAAGAACTGGCACAGCCAAATTTTAAAACATATGTGTTTGAACAGCTCAGCTAATAGCACATAGAATACTACCTCCAAAATGAGAGAAAATGTATGTTTTATAATACATGGAATATTTACAAAAATTAGCCACATATTAGCCTAAACCAAGTATCAATATATACCAAAAGATCAACAGAATGAAAATAATGATCTATGATCATAATACAATAAAATTAGAAGTCAATAATTTCTTATCCCACAAAAATCTCATATACTTGGAACTTTTAAAACACTTAAAATATTCAGAAGGGAAAAAATGGGATTTAGTAAATATGCAAGACTGAAAAGAAAAACTACATGTAAGCCTTTTGGAATGCCACATACTAAAATTAAGAAATGTATGACAAAGTATCTTAGGTATTAAGTATAGTTAAGTGTATTAAGTATATTTTAAGTATTTAATAAATAAAAAAGGGTAAAATGAATGAGATACATAACATTGTAAATGAAACTATACTTCAGTTTTAAAAAATGAATGAGATGTGTTCAATTCAAGAAGTTAACAGAAGGTGGTAAATTTTTTTTGATAACAGCTAAAACAATAAACCTAGCTCAGAAAGAAATAGAGTTTAATGCAAGCCATCTCATCATCTCTTTGGCTCTTCACAGCATTCCTGTTCAGTACTGTCATGGCTGCAGTTGTGTAGATAAATGTATACCAAAGCTTGAGGAAGTTAGGAAAGTAGCAGAGTTTGGGGACTTCCCCAGTGGTCCAGCAGTTAGGACTCCAAACTCCCCATTCAGGGGTCTGGGTTCCATCCCTGGCCAGGGAACTAGATCCTGCCTGCTGCAACTAAGATCCAGAGCAGCCAAATTAAAAAAAAAAAAAAAAAAAAAGAGCTTCTGCCCCTAGAACCAGGCCTTCCAGATGCGCTTTGATGTTCTTTCCATTTTCAGGTTGCACTCTTCTCATCAGGAATTGTCATGCCTGAGTGATGGGGCCTTGTAGTCAGACTGGGATGATCCGAAGATGAAGGAGGGCCATTGATCTGGTCCTGAGTCCGTATCCACCCTTCACACTGTCCACCAGCCCCTTCCTGGGCTCTTGCTCTCCTGAGTGGAAACCACAGGTGGACAGACTCCTGAACAAGTCATTGTGGAAGACAAAGATGTGGAGGAGGAGAGAGAGGCACTCTTGTTAAAGGACACATTTGTCCCAGAAGACTCACCTATATCTATTATTTTATCCATTTAGCTCAGCACTTGTCTTATTTTCTCATTCATAAAGGTATCCACTTACTTAGTTATTGTGTTGTCATCTCAACTGCAAAGCTTTGTTGGCTGAGCCTCCTGGATTCGGCTTGTTTCTACTTCTGGGCAGATAAGAATTGCTCTGGTCCACCCTCGCTGGGGCTGTGTGGAGGAAATACAACTTTTCCTCTTTTTTCCCTCTTATCTCTCATTGTCTGCCTGCAGTGTGGGAGACCTAGGTTTGATCCCTGGGTTGGGAAGTCTCGCTGGAGAAGGGATAGGCTACCCACTCCAGTATTCTTGGGCTTCCCTTATGGCTCAGCTGGTAAAGAATCCTCCTGCAATGAGGGAGACCTGGGTTCAGCCCCTGGGTTGGGAAGATCCCCTGGAGAAGGGAAAGGCTACCGACTGCAGTATTCTGACCTGGAGAATTCCACTTACCATGGAATATAGACCATGAGTCGGACATAACTGAGCAACTTTCACTTTCAACTTGAGGGCACGTAGGACAGTTTGTGCCATTCTCCAGTTCCATGGAAGGCCAGCTCACCCTCCAGACCCCTCCCTGAGATGGACATGTTGGGAGTGGAGCCAGGGAGATGAATCAGAGGGGGCCTTGGCTCAGAGAGGAGAAATCACAGAGGGGAGGAGGCCATCTACCTCGGAGAAGAGCCAGTACTGGAGGGACTGGTCTGAGTGAGAAATTCCTGGAGCAGAGCATGCTGCGCCCGCTTGGCTGTGACTAAGCAGAGACTTCACTACGTCCTCAGTCAAGGGCAGCCAGGCAGGAGGGGGACACGGGGGACCCAAGGGAGAAACAGGTGGCAAGGAAGCACTAGGAGACGGAAGCTTGAGGCCAGTGCTCTTGACGCCAGTGCTCTTGCCTAGTCTCCACAGAGTGTGATCTTGGGGAGCCTGGAACTGTGACACTGAGTGAGCAGAGCCCTGGGGTCAGAGACAGAGAAAGCAGCAGCCCCCACGCTTGTTCTGACCCTCAGGAGCCTTGTTTTTCCCTCTAGAAAACAAACTAGGTGTTTTTTTTAAAAGCTAATGATTTACACAGCATTTTTAGATGGACAGAAAAACAGTGACGACATACAGAGTTCTCGTGAAGCCTCTCTCTGTTTTCCTAGGATGCTGACCATCTCACATTAGTGTGGTATCTTCACTCCAATTGATGAACCAGCCATACCCGAGGGGAGAAGGCCTTGCAGCTTCAGTGGGGACAGGGGGAAGACCCCAAGACTCCCAGGGAGCTGGGGGTGCAGGAAGCTGGATGGACTGGGTCCCGGAGATCCCCTCATCATGGTCCCTTTCTTGCAGGAAGCAGGACTGGGCCTCGGGAGCACCCCCCACCGGCCCCCCTTGCCAGCCAGACTCGTCATCTATCCCTGCCAGCCCTGTTCCTCGGCTCCAGGCTGTGCTCATAAATCAGCCCCTCCTGCCCTTTCGTCACCCGGGCTCTGTGCAGGCAGCCGTCTATCTGCAGCCCGTCGGGCCTGCGGAGCCTGGAGTAAGATCTCCCTTCCAGGCTCCCCAGGCTTCTCTGGGAGAAGGCCCCCGGGGGCGCAGTCAGCACCTCGCAGTGCTAGGTCCTGCACCCTAGGGCCCCGGCTGTTCAGGCCCGTCCTTTCCTGTCCTCTGTTTTCCCTTTGTGGCATCATGGCCTCTCCCCACCTTGATTACCCAGAGCCCTATTTGGATGTCCTTCTGCAGAAAGCTGTGTGCCTCTTCCCAGGGTAAATTCCCTGGGGTGGTCGTCCAGGAGGATTTCTGGCAGCTCCCAAGCCTCTGAGGGTCCCACTTGTCCCCGAGGTCTCACTGAGGGTGGGGCAGCTGCCAAGCCCCCTCCCCTTGCCCCCGCCAGTTCCTGGAGGCTGCCGTGGCGCAACCACCCTTCTCTCCGCTCATCTGACACCTCTGCCTCTGTCCTCGCTTCTAACTTGAAACAGTATGAGACTGAAGGAGCCAATGTTTTTATTTCAATTTAGAGCACAGGAGAACCCCTCATGAATAAGAACACCTTGACTGACCCCAGCCCTGTGGATGTGATCTTTCACGGTTCCTCACCTCCAGCCTCTGATGCCTTAGGATACTTGCAATTTTGTTTCTTAGTCAGTCAGTCATGTCCGACTCTCATGGACAGTAGCCCACCATAGTCCTCTGTCCTTCTCTAGGCGAGAATATTGGAGTAGTTTCCTTTCTCCAGGGGATCTGCCCAACCCAGGGATCGAACCCTCGTCGCCTACATTGCAGGTGGATTCTTTACCATCTGAGCCATCTTGCTGATGCTGCTTAGTCACTTCAGTCGTGTCCGACCCTGTGCGACCCCACAGACGGCAGCCCACCAGGCTCCCCCGTCCCTGGGATTCTCCAGGCAAGAACACTGGAGTGGGTTGCCATTTCCTTCTCCAATGCATGAAAGTGAGAAGTGAAAGTGAAGTCACTCAGTCATGTCCGACTCTTTGCGACCCCATGGACTGCAGCCTACCAGGCTCCTCCGTCCATGGGATTTTCCAGGCAAGAGCACTGGAGTGGGGTGGCATCCCCTTCTCCACTGAGCCACCTTAGGCTCACTCAATTTTCGAATCTCACGTCCCTTCAAATAGGACTGCTGGATCCACCTTATCCCCAGTGCCTTGCCCCACTGCCTGGTGCACAGCTGATGCTCACTAAATGTCTTACTATGATTAAATAAATGGGTGAGTTAGAGGAAGAACACTCATTCCTTCATTCAGCAATGGGTTAGGTGATACTTTGATGGGTTTGGAGATAAAAGATGAATAAGGGATGCCCAATGGCTAAGACTCCACACTCCCAACACAGGGGGCCCCGGTTGGATCCCTGGTCATAGAATTATATCCCACGTGCCACAATTGAAGCCCAGCACAGCCGAATAAACAAATATTTAATAACAAACAATGAGTAGATACCCTTGTTGTAGGGGAAGATACACTTGTAAATAAGAAATTGGAGCATGAGTGAGAAATCTCTGCCAGAGACCTGCCATCCAGGCTCAGAACAGACATCAGAAGCCTCATCTTTTGGCCACATAGAAGGCTGATCACCTTGAGAGAGTCGAAGAGCCAGATACTTATTTTGCAGTCAGTGACACCGATTTTCAGATTATTTATTTTAAATTCCTGTGAAAATCAACCTATTATTGTGTAAAAGGGCTTCCCTCATAGCTCAGTTGGTAAAGAATCCGCCTGCAATTCGGGAGACCTGGGTTTGATCCTTGGGTTGGGAGCCTCCCCTGGAGAAAGGAAAGGCTATACCTACTCCAGTATTCTGGCCTAGAGAATTCCATGGACTATACAGTCCATGGGGTCGCAAAGAGTGAGACACAACTGAGCAACTTTTACTTTTTCACTATTGCATGAAAAGCATGTGTATAAAAAATTATGTGTAAAAAAATTATCTTCTTAATTCTGGTGCTTTGGGGTTTGTCATGGCTTAAACTTTTCACAATAAAAAAATTTTTTGAAGCTTTAAAAAATATGGCAGCACAGTGCATAGAAGGCCATAGTGGAGGACTGGCTGTTTCAAGTGTTACATGAGAGAACAGGTAGTAGACTCTGCCTGGAGGGTCTGGGAAGATGAGGGGAAGTGCATCTGCAGGAATGTGGGGGTGGGCGTCACGAGGGCAGGCTTACCTAGAGCCAGGGTGGCAGTGAGTCGCACGGGAGTGCCGAGGGGAGCCCTGGGGTGGGCAGCACTTGAAGCCAGGCTCTTGGCCATTCCCTTCAGCACATGAAAGTCAGAGATTTCCCACGTGTGCCCCCCAGGCTCCAGATTCAGGGTTGGGGGGTTGCACCTGGGCCCAGCCTGGGGTGCAGGGACTGCCCAGCCCCTGTCATTCTGGTTTGATGATGGGCTGCCAGGAAAACCTCTTCCGAGGGGGGAGTTGCACATCTGAGCCAATCTGAAACAATCTTATAAGATTTCTGAGCCCAAAGCTCAACTGTAAGCCAAGTCTGCTCCCTCTGGTGTCTCATCCTGTAATTCCACCCAACACATCATCCGGATGGACAGCGGGGCGCAGGTGTCTGCAAGCCATCTCAGGCACTCTCCCCCTTGCTATTTCCCTTGTTTACTCTGCTTCTCCTCTCCAAGGATTTAGCCTACGTTTATCTGACTTTCAGTTGCAGATGCCCTCTTGCTTTTCCATTCACTGTTGTTTTAGTGTTTGAGTTGTAGGTGAGATATTCAAGTGCATGTGTGTTCACAAAAGGAAAGGTCTCAGTGCTCTTGGGGGCCAGGGTGGGCTGTGGGCCTCACCTGAGATGTGAAGGAACTAGGGCTGTTTGTAAGTAAGGACCAGAGGGAAAGGTCAGTGTAATCTGTAGTGTGGGGAACAGGGAAGAGTCATAGGTAATAACTTAGGGGCTCACTGGCTGGGATATTCCAGTTCTGCCTCCAATGGAGGAGGGTCTCATATTGCAGTGACAAATGGTGATGTCGGCTTAGTGGAGAAAGGCAGGCCACCGTGTCTCTACAGTAGTGCTATGCTATGCTATGCTAAGTCACTTCAGTCGTGTCCGACTCTGTGTGACCCCATAGACGGCAGCCCACCAGGCCCCCCCGTCCCCGGGATTCTCCAGGCAAGAACACTGGAGTGGGTTGCCATTTCCTTCTCCAATGGATGAAAGAGAAAAGTGAAAGTGAAGTCGCTCAGTCGTGTCCGACCCTCAGCGACCCCATGGACTGCAGCCTACCAGGGTCCTCTGTCCATGGGATTCTCCAAGCAACAGTACTGGAGTGGGGTGCCATTGCCTTCTCCGCTCTACAGTAGTAGTAATTTTAAAATAGGAATCTAGTCATTTTGACCTAAACTTGACTTCACTGATTTATTGGGTAGGCCAAAATGTTTGGTCAGGGTTTGAACGAACATTCTGGCCAACCCAATGCTTTTCATACCACTCATACACACAGACACTATGCTCATCTACAGAGGACTCCTGAATCCCTCCCTGCTGTTTTTACATCAATTTTATTCTTATTTGTATCTTTACAGAAAATGGCACAGAAATCACAGGTTTTGAATACCTAGAAGTTATTACAGTTCCATATTTCAAACACTTCAATATCAAGTTTCTTTCTGTTGACTCTATGTACATTATTTACACACCAGGGGCAACCATCTAACTCTTCAAACCAAAGGGAGACAAAGACAAGAAGAATTGGGGGAAAGGTCCATGAACGGAAAGAATAAGAAATCAACATCTGATATGAAATTAAAATCCCAACTCACTGTCTCAGGCTTTTCTCTTGCAAGGGATTCCCTGCAAAGGTGGGTGGGATGATAGAGAAAAATCCATGGGAGTGAGAGGGACATGTGTCTGGCCTGGGGGTGGAAGGGGCCACTGCAAAGACGCCATCAGTATGGATGAGTCCTCCCATCAGCAGACAGGAAGAAACCCCGTCCCCTCTTCCAACACCATCACTGCCTGACTAGAGAACACGCTCTGTGGCTCACATCTGGCCTGAAGGTGTGTGTGCCTATAGTTTGGGTCTTAACACTGGCTCCTCCTCTACTCTCCTTTCAGCTTTTCTCAGGCCCTTCTCGTGATCAACTCATGATGCCTATTTATAGCCCCAGGACCTCTCCAGGAATGACTTGGATCAAGCTGAGTCAAGATCTGTGGTTTCCTGTTTTGTGTTCATTTTACAGCTGGATTGGGTGGCTCCAAGGCAGGGCACAAGCAAGCCAGTAATTTGCAAGAAGCTCTAGGGGAAGGATGCCTTGCACAGCAAGTCAGGGTCACAGGCAGGGTATCAGAGGTCAGGATGTTCCTGAACACATACCCAAGGGTCCCAGCTGGAGGATTTGGCTTCCCAAAGGGGCAGTAGCTAGAGCACCTGTGAGAGGTGCCCCCTGGCTGCAGGACCCACCCTGGCCTCACTGCAGGTACTGTACACAGCCCCCTGCAACCCTGGCATCTTTGGGAAGAGGAAGAGTGGGACAGGCTGGGTGTGGAGGGCGGGTTCTCACGCTGACTCTGAAGGGCATGACATGAAGGCTGGCTGAGGGGCCCAAGGCCGAGGCTTTCCAAGTATAATCTGGAATCTGGTCCCCAGTGGTGGGGGCAGGCAGAGGTTGTGCCTGGGGGGCTGGCAGGACAGGATACCCACACTGTGGAAGGGGGGGAGCAGAGTTCTGCTGGGGGCGCTGGGGGGCTCCGGACACCAGTGTGGAGAGCAGGTTCTCCATCCCTGGGGCCGCGGTGGCAGTATTTGCAGCCGAGGGCTTTGGGTCTGGGCAGAACAGAATCCACTGGTGGGTACAGAGCTGGGAAGGCGGGCGCTTTGGAGCAAGAGAGCAGAGGTGGATTCAGACAGAGGAGCTGAAGAACTGAGTGGAAGCAGCCTGAGGGGGTGGTCTGGGGCAGCAAGAAGGCTTCTGAGTCAGGGATGTGAGGATGAGGGAGGTGCTGGACAGGTCAGAACTAGGTAGGGATGTCTCAGCGTGGCCCAAAGCCTCAGCCACAACCGAGCTGTGCCTGGAGTCATCCGGGGGCTGGTGCACGGAGGGCCTGCGGGGCCCAGGCCTCGCCTGGAGGAACACCTCCCAACACCACAGGCCCCGGAGGAGAGCAGAGTCCTGGGGCTCCAGCGTCTGCGCGCACCCTCGGCCTAAGCCACGTCCTCGAGCCGCGCTGGACTCAGCCTCTCCGCCGGCCTGTCTTCGTCCGCGGCCTCCTCCCGCTCGGGCTCCTCGGCGGCGCTGCGAGCCAGGCCGTCGGGGCCGGACACAGTCCCCAGCATCTTGGTGCTGTGCTCCTGCGCTCTGGCTCGGAGCGCGGCGATGCTGTTTTCCCTCAGTTCCTCCTGGGACATGGCAGCGGGGGGCTCGGAACCCCGCTCCTCCGGCTCCGTCTTGTCGAGCTTGGGCAGCGCCTGGCGCTCCGCCTCGGGCTTCCTCCCTGACTCGGCTGCCGCCTCCAGCGACTTTTTGTGCATCCCTAAAAAGAATTGTTGGTATTCGGGTTTAGAAAAGCGCCTGGGAAAGCCACTTGAACTGAAAAAACGGCAAAGATAGAGAGAGGCCAGAATTAAGGACGAGCAGAAAGCCTTACTACACACACCGCTGTCACGTGCGTCCCGGGGGGTGGGGGCAGAGGCTGCGGCGGACCACCAGGCCCGGCAGAGGGCTCCTCCAAGCCATGTCCCTGGGCTCCTGGCCCTCCCATCCGGGGATCCTGTCTGTCCCTTCACCAGCACAGCACTGCTTAGCCCGCCCTCCCTCTGGGATACCAGATCTCCGAACCCCAGACAAACTGGCAGGTGGGGAGATTTAGGGGGAAGAAGTCCTTTGGGCAAAGCCAGGATGGTGGCCAAAGGGACCTCGGGGCCCCCAAGAGGGGCTATTTCCTTCACCACAACCCCAGTTCTGGCAAGGGAATAGGATACATCCCCTGGGGCAATAGCCACCCCCTCCTCACAGAGCGACAGAATGACAGTCCTAGGCACCGAGGGGCAGACACCCAGTCCTGGGTGCAGCCTGCCCTCGGAGGCCCCCCGCCAAGGGAGACTGGGAGGCAAGCTTCCTGGGGCTTCTGTCCCGCCAGGCTGTTGCGGCCACCAGGCATTCCTGCCTCAGGGCTCTGTCCCCTCCTTGGGAGCCTGCTCCCCTTGCCCCAGGGGCAGGACCCCAGGGAGGGTGTGGGCTCTTACCCAGCAGCCACGGGGCGCAGGAGTCCATGATGCCGTCCTTGGCAGACTTGAGGATGGACTCCGGCAGGGGAATGGAGTGGCGCACCATGGCCCCGTAGAGTCCGTACTCGGCCATGACGCTGCTTCGGCCCCAGCACTTTTCCCGCTTCCTCCACTTGGCTCTGCGGTTCTGGAACCAGACCTGCTAGTGCAGAGGAACAGGGCGTCCTCTATGAGGCAGAGGCCAGCACCCCCCAACACACACACACACACTCCCGTGTCTGCCTGGAGTTAAGGGCCACACCTCTTTGATTGCCAGTGGCCCCATTCCCTGGTGACTTTGGTTTCTCCAAGTAAGGGCATCCTTACTTAAGCTCACCCCCCCTTGGTAACCCTGGGGTTCCTCTTGGTTCATGGTGTCCAGAGTGAGATACAAGTTCTGCCAGAATATGATGGGCAAAATGATTTTTTTTTTTTTCAATCAAAGCAGTTTAGGGTGATGCAATAGGATACCTCCTGGACTGGGTCTTGCAGCTGGGCAGTTCCCATGTGGTCCTCAGTTTGCCGCTGAGAAACCTGAGCCTCATAGCTCTCATGCAAGGTTTCACACCTCCAGCATCCCTGTCTGACTTGCAGAGGGACAGAGTCCTTTTCAGGGGATGAATTAGCAGCGCCTTTGGCTCAGGCTCTTCCTCCACACCAGAACTCCAGAGGCCAGGGCAGTCCCAGGCAGGCGAGGTGAGTGAGGACTCAGGCAGCAGAAGGCATTTCATCCAGGTGTCAGGAAGCCTCAACCTACCCAGAGCCCCGGGCAGGGGACCTTCCCAGCAGGCCTGAGTCAGCCTCCCTTTTCTGCCCTGTCCTGGTCAATCCCTGTGGGGCCTCCGCTCACCCACTTTCCACAGGTTTGGACTTTAACCCTGAGTGATAGTTGGAGGAGCTGGGCAGCCGTACCTCAGTCAGGGAGGGAAGATAAAATTGTGTGTGAAGAGTAGAGCAGGTAAAGGTGGGGACCTAGAAGACCGCGGTGGGAGATAACCGCTAGGGGACGCTTCTCTGGCCTCGAAGTTGCCTGCTGCAGGGTGGGAATGAGCATGGGGTTCGCTCGATCAATCAGCGACACCCCATCCGGGTTTTTGGAGGCGATCCCAAGGTCCCGGCCATGCTTGGAGGAGGGGGGAATGTCTTGGTCCCCCCAGGCAGCTTTCCTGAGGTTTCCGGCAGCTGACAGGAGTCAGGGCCAGAGCCAGCTGCACTGTCCCTCAAGCTGGTGAAGAGCCCATGGGAGACGGGTGGACGCAGGAAGGACCTGGGGTCCAGGTGGCCCCCTCGTGTTCCCCTCACAGCCGCTCCACAGGCTCTGACTCCTGGGGGATGGTGGTGGTGGTGAGACGCCCAAGCAC
>SJXQ01004676.1:124026-138242 GCA_006408695.1 Aepyceros melampus
TGTTAGAAAACGACCACTCCTCAGTCCCCCGAGTGGCGTTGCCCCCGGTGAGCCGCACGTTTGCCACCGCTGGGTTTGGCACCTCCTGGAAAGCTGTGGAACCAATGCAAGGCCTTCCCCGCCATCCCAGTCTGGACTCAGACCGCACTGAGTGAACCTGGTCAAGAAAGGGGTCTATGTCATCGGAAGGCTACTAGATGGCTGCGCCCTGGCCGCTAAGGAGCGCAGAGAGGTGCGCAATGGAGTTCGGAGGACCTCGGCCCTCCGCCTGGCCTGGCTCTGCGTTGTGTATACATCTGTCCCCAGCGGCCCTGCCTGTCCCGCAGGCCCTCAGCAATACCCAAGGCCTGCGGTTTGTCTGAGACCTCTGTCCTCTGTCCTGTTGCCGCTTCCCCCTTAGCGCTTGGTGGTCCTCTACAAGTACCCACGTGTCTTAAGCTACATTTTCACACAGGGGAAGCATCTGAAAGGGATAAGCCACAGAAAGGTGTATGTGGCTTCCGGTTTCATCCACCTGACAGAAAACGGCGAAGCATGAACCCCTTAGTGATGGAATTCCAATGTGGAATTCGGAGTCTGACCACAGAAGGTTGAGAAGGCTATCTTGATGAATCTTAAGTAAGCCCTCTGCCTCCTGGGCAGGAGATGACTTCCTGCTTGAATACAGTGCATTACAGAACAACAAGGCCGCTGGAACCCACGGGGGGCCAGACTCCAGAATGTTCTGGATTTTAGAAAACATATGCGGTGCATATACTACGTGTTATGCAACATTCTGTAGCAGCAGCACCTCCCCAAAGTCAAATCCATCAGTTCTGATTTCTGCAGCACAGCATACGCATACGCATGAGGACGAATAAAGAGCATGAAGTCCCATCTGGTTTCTGCCAAGAGTGAGTTTTGATGACACACTGATGGAAGAAGTGTGTTTCAGCACGGTTTAGAGTCAGGTATCCTGAAGAAGGGATTGTGGAGGAAGCAAAAGCAGAGATGCTCATTAACCACCACCCCCCACCCCCCACCAGCCCCCGCCTGGAAAGATGCATTGCCCTGGCTTCCCCAGGATCCCATGAGCTTGAGGGTGGCGGGGCAGGGCTCTCAGATGGAAACAGCATCTTTACTGGAACACCAAAGAAGGGGTTGCTGAATTGGGATTTAGATCATTTCTGAGATCTGTAAACAGAACCATTTTCCCCAGTCTCCTGATTTGGACAAATGAATAACTAGTCTGCGGATCAGATTTTGTCCACAGACAGTCCCAGAGGGGTTGGCGCCAGCTGGTCGTTCAATCCAGGAGTCATTCGGACCCTTGGTTATGGGTTCCTGAAATGCCTGGCTCTCTTTGAATACCAGATGCTGCTCCAATTTATGGAAGAAACCTGGACAGCCAAAACAATTTCTCTTTAGGACAGTTGGCAGAGAAGCTGTGGCATTGGTGCCTTGGAGGGAAGTGGACAAGGAATTAGAATTAACCCTAACCACTCTTCATATTTGCCTTTCTCCTCCTTTCAGGGAAGCAACCAGTATGTGTGCAGAACTTAAACATTTGCCAGACACATTGAAAGTAGTCCTGAGCTGGAATTCCCAACTGTGCCCAAAATTGCTAAGTCATCTTGGACAAGTTACTTGCCTTCTCTCAGTTTCAGTCTCTTCAAGCATAAAATAAGAATATCTATTTTTCTGGGTTGTTTCGGGGATTAATGAAATAAGTGAGGGGTGCCTAAAGTCAGTGTTTGTCCCACAGAAGGTGCTCAATAGATGCTTAGTTCAGTTGTTCAGTCGTGTCCAACTCTTTGGGACTCCATGGACTGCAGCACGTGGGGCCTCCCTCTCCATCACCAACTCCTGGAGCTTGCTCAGACTCATGTCCATCAGTTGGTGATGCCATCCAACCATCTCATCCTCATCTCATCTCATCCTAGCATCAACAGATGCTACTAATTATTACTTCTGGTTTCCCTGATAGCTCAATTGGTAAAGAATCTGCCTGCAATGCAGGAGACCCTAGTTCGATTCCTGGGTCAGGAAGATCCACTGGAGAAGGGATAGGCTACCCACACCAGTATTCTCGGGCTTCTCTTATGGCTAGGCTGATAAAGAATTCGCCTGCAATGCGGGAGACCTGGGTTTGATCCCTGGGTTGGGAAGATCCCCTGGAGAAGGGAAAGGCTACCCACTGCAGTATTCTGGCCTGGAGAATTCCATGGACTGTATAGTCCATGAGGTTGAAAAGAGTCAGACACGACTGAGCGACTTTCACTTTCATTATTATTTCAGTGGAGGCACAGAAAGTCAGTGGGAGTCTGTGCAGGGAGCAGGTTCATTAGTGGCATTACTTGCTCCTCTGGCCTCTTCCAAGACAGGCCCTGCAGCAAGGCTGGACTGACTAATAACACCAACCTCACCAGGAGGTGTGGTGGGCAGGGACAGAATTAACCTCCAGGCTGTAAGATTTTAATACAGATAGTCTCTAGTTTCCCCTCTAGAGGTTTCCCTGGTGGCTCAGACAGTGAAGAATCTGCCTGCAATGCAGGAGACACAGGTTCAATCCCTGTGTTGGGAAGGTCCCCTGGAGAAGGAAACAGCAACCCACTCTGCTATTCTTGCCTGGAGAATTCCATGGACAGAGGAGACTGGTGGGCTACAGTCCACGGGGTCGCAAAGAGTCAGACATGACTGAGTGACTAACACTAGACATGACTTCCCCTCTAGGGGCCAAACAGATGCCCCCTGCAACACCCCCTGCATTTTTAATGTATCCCAGACCCCTGAGGCTCAAACGTAAGAGACCACCTATGCAGACGGCTATAAGAGGGAGCTCAAAGACCTGGACTGGAGAATTCTGTTCTGCCTCCACTGCCTTTGTGAACTTGGGCATGTTCTTAACCTTTCTGACTTCTGATTCTTTGTCTGCCCTATGATACCACTTTCTTGTAGGTTTGTTGTAAAAATTCAATAGAATAGTGTATGGGAAACGCCTGGCATGTTGTAAGAACTGGAAAACATTGGCTTGGTGCTGGATAAATTCTACGGACAAACAACCAAATGCTCAGTGACACTTCACGTAAAGCCGGGTCCTCCCATCTCCCACCTTTGAGATTCCTTCATTTAGGCCCTGTTTCCTGCCTGGTCCCTTAGCTTTGGCAAACCCACAGTACTCCTTCAATTCCTCTCTTACTTTCCAGACTGCACACTTTCTAGAAGCCACTACTCCACGCCCAAGGCAGTCAGGTCGGAACTCTTCAGGAGGGCCGGCGTGCAGACCCTGGCAAGGATGAGAGCCCTGCCTTCCTCTTCCAAGCCTCCGAGTGCCTGAGAAGGGGCTCACAAGGAACATCAAGGGTCACCAACTTGGGAGTCCCAGGCAAGGGAGAGTGGGGAAGGTCTTCCAGCTCAAGGAAGAGCCTGGGTTTCCTGGTGCACTTCCTCTCACAGGTGGGGCCCCAGCTAGGAGGCCTCTGGCTGTAACAGCTGGTGCCTCCACACCCGGCAGAGGGGGATCCAAGAGCTTGTGCCTTCATGGATGGACCGGATCCATAAAAGGGCTTCTTGCCAGAGGGATGCTCTTCTGGTCCAGGGCACCCTTCAAGCCGGCCAGGCTGTCAGCCCTCTGTCCCCTTTGTGGGTAACCAGGGCATCTCTTGTCCTTGCACGCTCCCAGCCTTCTAGCCCCACACAATGACATGCCCAGGCCTTCTTCCCTCTGAGGTCCCTCCATGGTCACCCCCTAAGGGGAGACACCATGCATAATAGATATTCTGCACATTCTGGCCCCTTGGCTACCCCCGGGCCCTGCCCTCCCGTCTTGCCCCAGGCTATCAGGCCCTGCTTCTTCGGCCCCGTGGCAGTTTTCAACACATTCACCTACCTTCCCTCCTCTCCTCTGACTGGAAGCTGATTAATCTGAGCTAGTTGCTGCGTGATTTAACGACCTCGCACTCCACGCGCACTCAGCACTTCTGACAACATATTTCAGCACACCCTTTCCAGTCCCAGCTTCAGGCTGAGAAGCTCGGCCTTGCTGTAGCCTCTGATGTCCACTAGAGGGCAGCTCTGCCTATGTTTCCTGGCAAGCCCAGGGAGCATCCTTCCCTGAATTCCTGGACAGGGCATTCCACTGTGTCACCCAATACTCCACTTTCTTCCACTCATATTAACTCACTTAAAGCAGAAACACTTTTCCTGAGCCTCTGACCCAGCATTTTTACACTGGTTACATACAGTCACCTGGAAAGCTTTAAAAACAAACAGGGCTTCCCTGGTGGTCCAGTGGTTAAGAATCCACCTGCCAATGCAGGAGACACGGGTTCAGTCCCTGGCCCCGGAAGATCTCACATGCTGCAGAGCAACTAAGCCTGTGTACCACAGCTGCTGAGAAGCCCCCTGCAATGGGAAACCTGCTCATGGCAACTAAAGACTAATCCCTGGGGCGAGGGGATGGGGTGGGAGGTGGGAGAGAAGTTCAAGAGGGAGGGGACATATGTATACCTATGGCTGATTCATCTTGATGTATGGCAGAAACCAGCACAATATTGTAAGGCAATTATCCTTCAATTAAAAATAAATACATTTTTTAAAAGGAAAAAATAATACAATAGTCTAGAAATCTTGAAGTTATATTTTCAATTTTAGTTTCTCAAAGGCATTTAAGAACTTTGAGAAAGAAAAAAAAAAGAGTAGCCACCGCTTGTCACAACTAGAGAAAGCCCTTGTGCAGCGATGAAGATCCAGTGTACCCCAAAATTTAAAAAAATAGATGCCATAGCTACACACCAAACCAGTTAAATCAGTATTGCTAAGTGTGGGAGGCTGGCATAAGTAATTTTATTTTACTTTAAATATTTATTTATTTATTTGGCTGCACCAGGTTCTTAGTGGCAGCATGTGGGATCTAGCTCTCTGACCAGGAATCGCACCTGGGCCTCCTGCTTTGGGAGAAAGTCTTAGCCACCGGACCATCAAGGAAGTCTCTGGCACGAGTAATTTTTAAAAGCTGCCCTGGGACTTCCCGGGTGGTCCAATGGTTAAGAATCTGCCTTCCAATGCAAGGGATGATTGGGGAACAAAAATCCCACATGCCTCAGGGTAAGCGCTAGAAGAGCCTGCATGCTCAGTCACTTCAGTCATATCCAACTTGTTGCAACCCCATGGACTCCTCTGTCCATGGGATTCTCCAGGCATGAATACTGGAGTGGGTTGTCATGCCCTCCTCCCAGGGATCTTCCCCACCCAGGAATTGAATCTGAGTCTCCTGCGTCCCCTGCATTGCCAGAAGATTCTTTAATGCTGAGCCACCAGGGAATCCCTGAAGGGCCTGCATGCCTCAACAAAAACCCAGTGCAGCCAAAAGTTTTTTTAAAAAAGTAAAAAATAAAGTAAAAAAAAGCAATCAATCAGTTGAAAGCTGCCCTGTGTTTCTAATCCATTTCCCAGGCTGAGACACACTGCAGTCTTTTCCTGTCCATGTGGTTATCTATTAACTTCTGGGATGTAATCCTCTAAAACTTAGTTCCCCACCCTTGGGCAGGGACCACATTAAAAGAGACAGAATGGAACAGCACTAGTCAGAGAATCCAAACGTCATCCTTCCAAACATACCAGGTTGCTAAGACTGGAGTTGAGATGGCTCTGTTCACTTGCACGTCTGTAATGTAGGCATTCTAAATACGTATAACTTCTGTCAGAAAACATACAGTAAACACATAAGTGAACATATCAGAATTGAGAATGAATGACCCACAGAGGAAATAAACTCAGTTTGGAAACCATTTCCTCTTCCCCAGGGCTGACACCTGGTGGGGGCTTCCAGAATGCCACATCCTAGCATTTCTCAGAGACACAGAAAGGATTTTTCGTCTGGCTTTGATATGAAGTCCATCCTAAAGGAAATCAGTCTTGAACATTCACTGGAAGTACTGATGCTAAGCTGAAACTCCAATATTTTGGCCACCTGATGCGAAGACTGACCCATTAGAAAACACCCTGATGCTGGGAAAGATTGAAGGCAGGAGGAGAAGCAGACGACAGAGGATGAGGTGGTTGGATGGCATCACTGACTCAATGGACATGAGTTTGAGCAAGCTCCAGGAGTTGCTGATGGACAGGGAAGCCTGGCGTGCTGCGGTCCATGGGGTTGCAAAGAGTCGGACACGACTGAGTGACTGAACCAAACTGAACTGATATGAAGACTAGACATCTCTTCTTCCCCTAACAGTGCAACTTATCCCTTCACCCCAACTTAGAGAGATGTAGAGGGGGGAAGTGCTTGCCCTCAAAGCATAAAGGTCGAGGAAATCAGCCACTATTACGGGGGCTGACCTCTCATCACTGCAATTGGCATTAATTATTCCAGTTTCTGTAGATAAGTCCTGCCTTTACCTTCATTTGCTCTCGAGATAGTACTTGAGTGGGACGGGGTTTGAATCCCAGTCCACCACTTACTTCACCTCCTAGCCCCTCAGTTACGTCATCCAGAAAGTGGGGATAAGAATAGCATCTAACTCATCTAGTTGTGAAGAAGCAATGAAAAAAGGCATGGAAAGTGACGAAGCACAGCACATGTCTGACTTTTCACATCTACACTGGGTTCTCATTAGACAGTAGGTCTCAGACACATCCAGGGGCTTCCTTGGGTAGGTCCAGCTGTGCACCTGGGGCCGAACATTCCACCAATGGCAGCCCAGAGTCGGAATGAGAGAGGTGACCCTGAGGAGACGGCTCTCTGGGAGGGATTCCCCCTCTTCCTTTTACAGATGAGAGTTGGGAAGTGACTTGGCTTCTGCCATACCTGATCAGTGTCAGAGCCAGAACTACGATCTGGATCCTTGATTGAATATTCAGTCCCTTAACCTTTCCATTCCACCTGAGGATGTCTAACTTCAGACTTGGAGCCTCTAATAACTTCCCCCCTTCCTTCTTTTCATGGCAAAAGGAGAAGAAGGTGGCAGAAGATGAGATAGTTAGATAGCACCACCAACTCAACGACATGAATTTAAGCAAACTCCAAAAGATAGTAGAGGACAGAGGAGCCTGGCATGCTACAGTCCATGGGGCCACAAAAGATTCGGACAGGACTAAACAACAGAGTGCCTCCATTGGTGGAATGGTCAGCCCCAGGTGGACAGCCGGGCCCCACGCTGGGCCGTCTGCTAAACACAACACACACGACTTCATCACAGCTGCAACTGCCACTGTCATGCCCATTTTACAGATGAGCAATGGAGGCTCAGGCTGATGAAGGGTGACCTGTCCACAGTCGTTCAACTGGTAACTGGTGAGGCCAGGATGGTCCAACTAGGGAGTGAGTGTCCCTAACCACTGCACCACCTTGCCTCTCCTGTGCACGTCCTGTACTTAGAACGCCAGCCACACAGGAATTGCTCTGCGGGTTGGAGCTTTGATAGATAGTTGTCACTAATAGATGTGAAGTCCTTTCCCAGGCCACTTCGTAAAACATTTGGTTGGGCATGCGTGCTAAGTCGTTTCAATCGTGTCTGACTCTTTGCGACTCTATGGACTGTAGCCCACCAGGCTCCTCTGCCCATGGGATTCTCCAGGCAAGAATACTGGAGTGGATTGCCATGCCCTTCTCCAGGGGATCTTCCCCACCCAGGAATCAAACCCGTATCGTGTCTCTTAGTCTCCTGCATTGGGAGGCAGGTTCTTTTACCACTAATGCCACCTGGGAAGCCTCAAAATATTTGGGGATTGGGCCATTTGATAACTCACACCTTCTGGGGGCAGCATGTAGCTGAAGAACTAGGCAGTGCTGGAAGAGTTACAGAGACCCTTGCCTTGGTTCACCGATAGCCACAGATTCCACAGTCAATCCTTGCAGTCCAGGAAGTCAATGTACTCCACACCCTTGGTTCCTCCATGCTGGTGCTGGTGATTTCAGACACCAACCTGTAGACAACCCCTCAGACAATTTTAAGAAGTCTAGAGTCTGCGGGCTGAGCGTTTATAGCAATGCAATTACAGCCGAGGGCAAGTTCTCCTTACAGCCTCGCACTCTCCCACCCACCACTACCACCACCACGGCCAGATTTTAAGACAACCCACTGCAAGAGACGAGCTGTTCCGCTCTACTGGTCAATAGTGCAAATGTGCAACCAAGCAAAGGGAAAGTCTGGCAACTTCACCGACCCTGGCTGCTTGTAATGACCAGCTTTACCCTAATAAAGGCCAGGTAGGGGTTACCACCACACATGAATTGGATTGGGTCTTGGCTTACACACACATACGCACACACAGGATTCAAAATCAACATCCAGCCTTTCCCCACTGTAACTTAGTTGGGTGGGGATGATGGATCCAGGCCACCATGGATAATGCACCAAACAGATAATCTGCTTATGAATAATTGAGCTTATTGTTAGTGTCACCATCTAAAGCCATTGGCTGAAATTCCCAATAGACTTCCAGGGGAGAGGAAGGCTCTTCTGGAAAAGCAGCTCTCGCCTCATTCTCCATTCTCTGGTTCTCCAGTAAGCGAGTGCAAAGAACCTACACACCTTATTTGGTTCCTTTGCTGGACTTGTCCCCTCCCCGCTCCTCCCCCTGCCCCCCAACACACATCACACCTGGAGACACAAAGGAGGTGGAAATTTGGAGCAGAAGGGTTTCAGGAAGTCTGGACCTTCCCTGCCTTGCCCAGCCTTGGCAGGTCAACTACTTCGGGCCACTCAGATGTCCCAACAGAAGCAGCTCTGGATCAAGGTCTTGAATCAGCTATGGCAACCTCAAATCTTCTGGAAATGTTTTTCCACCCCAGCCATCCTTCCTCCTCATGGAGGCCCTGTCTGGAGAATCATCAGACTTCATTTCCTCCTGGAGAAATGATTAAGCAACCCATTTCTGTTCACCAAGGGGAGTCCTGAACTTGGGAGGATCCTGCTGCTGCTGAAAGGAGGCCTGGTGCCCAGCACAGCTAAGGACAGCCCCAGCCAGTCAGGGCTGGCTCTCCACAAAACTCCCTAGTAAGGAGGTGAGGGGAACGACTTAATGAGCACCTCCTGGGCTGGTCCAGAGACTCCAGGAGCAGGAGCCCTGGGCAGGACCAGTTGCTGGGTTGTAAGAAGTAAGGAGCCTCAGGTGGATGGAGGCGGTGGGGAGTAGGTAGGAAGGGAGGGGGCAAGGTCTTCCTCATGGGAGAGGCAGCTCCCCTCCACCCCCAGGCACCTAGGCCTTGAAGCAGACATTTACCGCCTGGGAGACACCTGCCGCGCCAGAAACCCTGCTCAAAATCCTAGACCCACCCAGAACTCCGTCTGCAATCACAGGTGCCCCTCACGGCCTGCCATACTCCTCAGGAAGACCACAGTCTGCAGCCACAGGCCACATCTTGTCTGCCAAGTCTCCCGTCCCTCCAGCAGCACCCATCTCACGTGGTAGGTATTCAGCTAATATCTGCTTAAATGAACTGTTCCATGAGGAGGTAGTTACAGACAAGCACACACTGGAGCAGGAGGTGAGAGAGGGGTATGTGGGACCCTGGGGCAGCCGATGTCCCTGAGGGTGAAGAAAGTGTGAGAGAGGGACTCGGGGCTGTTTTACCTGTATCCTGTCTTCGGGCAGCTCCGTTTTCATGGCCAGCATCTCCCGGGCATAGACGTCAGGGTAGTGGGCTTCATTGAATGCCTTCTCCAGCTCCTCTAGCTGGTAGGAGGTAAAGATTGTCCTGAGGGGAGCAAACCCAGAGAGTCAAACCCAGCAAACCCCGAAAATGGAAAGAGTTTGTCCAAGAGGACAGAATAGCCCTCTCCTATGGCTCCTGCTGCTTGTCCGACTCTGTGTGACCCCATAGACGGCAGCCCACCAGGCTCCCCCATCCCTAGGATTCTCCAGGCAAGAACACTGGAGTGGGTTGCCATTTCCTCCTCCAAACCCAGCCTGGGCCAGTACAATCAAATACAACCCTTCTCTCCTGCTCCCATCCCCAGACACCCTCTGGACTAATTCTTCATTCCAGTCTGAGGGCCCACACTCCCTTCTAGTGGTTAGGGCATTATTTCAGCCCTCAGGGACATTTCATACTGGGAATCTTCCTGAAGTGCTTTGGGGGAAGGGTGTTAAGACACAAGTTTTAGGAAACTACAGAAAGGCCCTATTCCTCCTCCCAGGCACTGAACGAAGGGCCCACCAGGTAAATAAATGCCTCAGCCCCAGGCAGGGGCTGCCGCCCCGGGCTCCCCTCACAGACAGGAGAGCTGATCTTTCAAATTGTACTCAAGAGTTCAAAGACTCACCGGAAGGTCAAATGCAGCAGCCACCCCAGGGTTTCTACAGTGGGGAACTAACGGCACCTCCCAGCCCCTCACCCCACCCTGCTCACGGGCTCGGAGAGCTGCCCTCAGAGTCTTGGGGGCAGGGAGGGAGGGTGGGGGGGGGTGCTCTGTCCTTTCTGGTGCTCCAAAGGCAAGGGCCACCTTCCCACCAACCCATCACACCCAGGTTCAGCCACTCACCCGGCGGGAGCTCCATTTAGGGCAGTTCACTCAGGTCCTCCCAAGAGAGCCTACCTACACAGCCCCCAACCCCCGCAGAGCAGTTTACATTGACCTATTTTGAGTTATTAACATAAACTGCTTTAAGAGTCCAGTAAAAGCTACATCCTCTCCGCTAGCAAATGGATATGCTCCAGCACACACAGTTTTCCACCTCCGATATTTAGGGGGTTCGTAAGCCCCCTTTCTCAAATAAATTCACTGCACACCCCCTTACCAACATAAATTCTTCTCTTTTCAAACCTGAATTTCACCAAGTTCTAGGCAACCTTTATCCTGCACCTTCCTCAACAAGCTGGAGTTTAATACGGTCCAGATTTTACAGACTCAACTTCTACAATGGTTGAAATAGAGCCTCTGGGACTTAAACCCTGGGACCAGTACGAGGGGAGGTTAAAATCTCTCCCTGCAGCCCCTGATGTCGCCCAGCCTGAGGAAAAAGTACGGATGGAAACCCCAGGTATTCTTGCTGGCGGTGTCGGCTTTGGCATCCTGGAGGATGATACAGGGGATGTGTGAGAGAGAAAGATTCTGCTCTTTATGGAAAATGACTGGTTTGATTCTAATCGTTGCTCCTATTCTCTTGGGGGGAATGGAATGCTTATGTATACAGAAAGTTAATTCTTCAGAATTTTGAAGATCTGCTGCTTTCTATTTCTCTCCTGCCACTCACTGAAAGGGCCCCTGAACAGACAATCAAAATAAACAATCAAAACGTGTACGTCTTCTTCAAAACTAGGAAAAATGAGACCCACAGCTATTGTGGCCTGGCGAAAGCCAAAGAAGAAAGATGACGGCAGATCATTCAGGGGTTCAAGAGTCAGACTCTCCTTGGGAGAACTCTTATTAAAAAAAAAAAGAAGAAGAAAGAAAGAAAGGAATTAAGAAACGAAATGAAACGATGCCTCAGATCCCCAGACTTGCTTGGAAAATCCCATGAACAGAAGAATCTGGCAGACTCAGTCCATGGGGGTCGCAAAGAGTCAGACACAGCTGAAGTAACCCACCAGACCCTTCAGTCTATGGGAGCTGAGCCTCACAGGTAAAGAGAAGAAAATCGGAGGGACTCCATCCCCACTCCCCTCTCTAACTCCTCCAAGCCCCCTATGTTTCTGGGAGGTTAAGGGATCTTCATCTCTTATCACCAGATTCCAAGGTTTCTTCCCTGAACTCCCCAAGTGAGAGATGCTCAGATTTTTTCTTTACTAATTAAAAATGGCACCAGCCATTCTGTCTCCAATAGCCTGTTCCTCTCACACATTAGAAATAGCCTGAAACCTAGTGCGGTCGACCAGTTGTCCTGTCTCGTAGGGGCCCCCTCTGAAGCACCCAAAGTTTTCTCCAGGGGAGAGGGTATCAAGGGAGGACAGAGGGTCGAGAACCTTAGCATGGACTTTGAACTGTGTGTCAGCCAGCTCCAAGTACCACACAAGGAGGTGCCCCTGTGCAGAAACACTGTCCTTGCTCTCCTTGCTCGAATCCCTCCACCACCCCAATTCCGGCAGCAGCACAGAAGCCGGTCCGCCAGACCGGGCTCCGGCAGCCCAAAAGCAGACAGGATTACCGACGCAACCCCCACCCCCACCCCACCTGCTAGCCTAGGACCAGCCTGAGTTGGGTGCATAGGAGGTGTTTTAATGAATATTTGTTGAACTGATGAATATAAAAAAAAGACCCAGAATCAGGACTAAAAACAACAATAAAACAACAAAACAAAAACAAACAGCTGCCTGAAGGGAACAAACCGAGGTCACCAACAAACCGAGCCAAAGTTCACCCGCATTCAAGTGGAAACCTGTAGGGGTCTGAGAAGTCAGGAAGAACCAATTTAAAATATGGGGTCATTTCCGGGGGTGAAGGAAGAGAGAAACGCACACAAGCACCCAGAGGCAGTGTGCAAAGAGGATGAGAACAAACTCGGGAGAAGAGGATGAGGTGGGTGGGGAGAAGGAGAGAGCCCCAGGGGGAAATGTCCACCGGGCAGGAGGGAACCCTGGAGGGGGAGCCCACCCGCACAGGGACAGAGACAGAAGCGGGAAAACAGAGCCAGGGCGAGCGCAGGGTAGCGCCTGCGAGCAGCACCCGCAGAAAGTCTGGTCGATTTTTGTTTCTCCTTTATTTCTTGAAACCCTCCTGATAAATTTACACAAGGAATTGGTAGCGGAGGTGCGGGCCAAGGAAGAGAACGCGAATCTCGGGCAGGGGCATTACTTTGCAGGACTGAATTTTAACTGTGCAAGTGATGTCTGTTTTTAAAATATTTAAAGGAAAACAAAGCCAAATAACCTCTCTCTTTGTCGTCTGTATGCTGCAATGCAGACCATTCCACTCCAGCCAGGGCTGGCAGGGGCATCCAGTCCACCACCCACTCCGTCCTCCCCATTTTACAGACAAGGAAACTGAGGCTTACGGATCACAGAGGAGCAGAGGCCGAAAGCAAATTTGCCACCCATGCGGATATCACGCTCAAGATTTGGCCAGCGATGGGAGCAGAAAGACAGGGGGTTGGTGGCGCTGACAGCGACAGCGAGGAGGAACGGGGGACCGGGCAGGGGGCAGAGGAACCGGCTGGGGCGGGAGGCGAGAGCCGACCTGCCGGCCCAGTGGTATCGCGACTCCGAATGTGCCGAGGCGGAGATGACATATGGGTGTCTCCAGCCCCTCTCTGGGTAGGGTTTGGCCCTATTTGAGGCCTCTCCTTTATCCCGGAGAAGCAGAAGAAAGCCTGAAACGTGCGGCTTCCTCGGCGGCCTCTCCTAATCCTCACCCGGCATGGCCGGACGCCAGGGCCCCGGGAGGATGAACCACGCCTGGACTCCCGGTCCGACCTCCCCGTCCCGGCACAGCCGCAGACCTCAGATCTACAGCCGGCAAGATTCGGGTCCGAGGGACCCGATCCTCCGAACTGGGGACCGCAGGGGATGGGTGAGCAGGAAGGTGACAGCGCTGCAGGGGCCTTACCTGTGTCGCCGCTTCTTCCGTTTCTTGGTCTGGTTCAAAGCCGATTTGGACATTTTCCGGTCGCTGGAGGAAACATCTTCAGAATCTGAAAAGCGGGCGGAGGCACAGGCGGCAGAATGGAGAGGGGGCGCGCACGGCAACCCCCGGGCGCGTCGGGCTCCCGAAGCCCAGCGAGGGGCCCACTCCCGGCGGCCTCGGGGAGCCGCCCGGCCTGCTCGGTCTCCCCGGGAAGCCCTCGGCGAGGGCGACCCCATCCCTAAGCCGAGGCTGTTTCTACCCAGGCCGGCGCCGGAATCCGGAGGTGGTGGACGGATTTCGTTGTAAGAGAGGCAAAGGCCCCGACACGCCTGGGACACTGACGGCGGGGGAGCGAGACAGCCTCCCGGGTCGCAAGGTCCCCCTCCGGCAGTGCTCGGGGTTCGGCGCCCTCCCCTGCGCTTGCAGCCCCGGCGCCAGGCGCAGAAGGTGGTCCCCCATCCCCTCGGAGCGTAGCCTGGGGCGCGGAGAGCTGGTCTCCGGGAAGAGAGAGGGGCTCCCCGGGAACGGCCCCCTTTCCACTGCCCGCGCCGTGCGGCCCCGCTCGGGACTGAAGAGACTGCGGCGCGCCACTTTTCGTTGCCCCTCCAGATATTAATAAAAATAAATAAAACGAGAGCGGAAAATCGGGGGACTCGAAGAGCGCGAACCAGAAGCGGAGGGCCGAGCCGACGGAGAGGTGCGGCCGGGAAAGCGGCCCGGAGGTTCGGTGGC
>SJXQ01004676.1:138478-155405 GCA_006408695.1 Aepyceros melampus
CGCGCCGGCCCCAGGTCCGCGCTGCGACCCTTCGGCCTGGCACCAACTTCTGCACCCGGAGGAGCAGGCCTGGCGATGCAAGCCAGAGCCGACGGCATGGGTTCCCGCTTCTCACCCCAGTCGGGCAAGCCACACAGCCTCACCCTCACCTACCCGAGCTGGCCGTCTGGCTGGTGTCCAGCGGCCCCGTCTCTCTGCCCAGCGGCTGCAAGTGGACGCTCTGCGGGTCGACAGCACTTCCAGGAAGGTGGGCTGTGCGTAGAAGCCGGGGAGCCCCCCGGGCCCTAGTAGCCCCATGCCGCCCACTCCTGCGGGACTGAGCACGGAGCGCGCAGCCAGCAAGTGCCCGGGGGCCAGACCGTCGAGGGTAGCACGCGGGTGGGAGCTGGGGGGCTCCTTGTTCAAGCCCAGGATCTCCTGAATGCCAAACCCGGTGCACCTGCCCGGGGCGCCCCCCGAGGTACTCTTGGCCACTGTCTCGGCTTTGGGCTTGCTCAGCGCTTCCCCCGCTTTCCCGGTCATCTCTCGGCTCTGTGGAGGGGCCGAGGCCGCAAGTCTTGCGCTCCCCCCACCCCCCCGCTGGTTCCCCGCTTCACGAAGTTGGTCCCAGGTGCCCCCTGCGATGTCTAATGCTCTGGAGCCCCAAGGAGATTCCCCTTTTATCCAACCAGGCGGCAGCCCAAGTGGGGTCAGAGCTGAGCAGCCAATCACCGGGGCCAAGAGCGATTAGGAATTCCAAAAAGCTGGCAGCTCCCTCCGCAGGCAGCGCTAAGGGGCCAAGGCGCTGGGGGCCGGGGCACCGGGTGGGCTCTGTAGGACACCCATGGGCAGGGGCCCCCAGAGACTGAGATGAGGCAACAAGATTCAGGGCAGTCCCAGGAGGTGGGTGGCTGGGGATTCTGGGCAGAGCCAGCTTGGACTGTCCCTGGAGTAGGATGGGAGGGTGGGATGAGGGCAGATGCTAGAGACTGGGAATCCTGCTTTCTCCCTCCCTCAACTCCTATTCAGGTTTGGCAGGGTCAAAGAAGCCCAAATATGGGACCCTGGGGAAAAGGAAGAGCAAGGAAGGCCAAGCATCCTGGGCAAGCTGTGTGCTGGCAGTGGGGAGAAGGAAGGGCCTGGGGTTTGAAGTGGGAGATGTGGGGATCTCCAAAGCACAGGATACAATGCCTAGTTCAGAAGAGCTACTCAGTAAATATCCCCCAAATGGATGAATTAATAAAGGGGTCAGGTGTAGGGATCCCTGGAGGTAAGAGGAGTGGTGGTGACTTCTTTTGGAGAACAACACTGGACATCTGAACATTTTCCTAGAATAAAGCATGAAGTTCACCCAAAAGATTTGCTCTTCTATCCATTCCCTTAACTAATAAGTATTGAGCCTTTACCAGCTCTGAGCTAGGAGCTAGGGGTTCCCAGTCAATCAGGTGGATAAGTCAGAGGGTCTGCTATACCTCAGAGTTCACTGAGCAAACAAATGCAGAGGAGAGCATTGTTGATGTGGAGGGAAGGAGGAGGGTGTGAGGGGCAACCAAAGGTGAGCTTCTGTCCCCAGTCTACAGTGGATCCCTTGACTAACTCTTGTGTTGGAAGCTGCAGAATTGCACCCAGCTGGGCCAGTTGAAAGGGGACTGGTCCATGAGAGGCAGCAGGAAACTGCTTTAGGCAGGCAGGCCCCTCACCTGGAGAAATAAGAAATGCCTGAATTCCAAAGGTGGGCAGTGGAGCTACTGATTCCTTGCTTTCAGGGAGGAGGGCTCCTTTGGGTCCAAGTGTTAAGTGAAGGTGATTCTACACACACACACGCACACGCGTGCACGCACCGTGGACCCCGGAGTGCCTGCACTCCATCTCCTCAGCTAATGCTTCTGTGAGCTTTTTGGGGCTGAAGACTGTCTGTCCACCTTGGTATTTAATACTTCCCTCTCCACTGTGCCTAGCATAGCATATAGTAGGCTTTTAATAAGGGCTTCTTGACTTGAAAGCACTCTACAAGGGGAAATAAAGATAGGGTCAGTTACTTTGGGCAGACCCTAGAAAACAAGGCTGGTAAGAAATTCCACTCAGGATTTCTGGGCTAGTCAACAGCAAGCTTCCAAATAGACTGAAATCCCACAACTCTCTCAGCCCACCGCCAGAGTATCCAGTGCCCTCTGGCCACCATGAGGCCAATCTGAGAAGTAAGAGGAAACCTTATAGGATATGGAAGCTGAGGCCTTGCTAACAGGGCTGTTGGAAGGTGGGTCTTCCTCTGCTCTGGCCTGGTCCACATAGGACCAGAATTAGGCAGGGACATCCCTCATTGCAGGGGTTGTCTGGGAAACAGGCACTGTTCACTCTAATGACTGCCTCCTTATCCCATAATAATGCCTTGCCTACTGTGCACCCATGTTCCTGAGTCCATTTACACAGCATGATATCAGGTCTTCGTAAGTACTCAATTAGCATTTTGGTTCCACATTTTGAAACTGTCATAGCTATTCTTACTTGCAAGGTGTAGACTCAGGGATATGCAGTCTCAAAGGCATCCTTCACCTTTATTCTGTGGAGTTGGGTTCCTTGCGGTACCAGTCACACAGACAACCATGTGAATGGTGCCCCCTGGAGCTGTGCAAAGCAATGGCTCTGCCTTCCAGATAAGAATTTCTATCCCCATTTCTTGAATGTGAAAACTTAAGTTTCCAGGAAAGTTAGGTGACTTGTCCCAAGCTCCCTAGCTTGTAAGTAGCAGAGGCCAGACTCAGCATCAAATGAATCTGGTGTCAAAAGCTGTTTTCTTTTGACTCCATCCCTCTCTTGGCCTCCTTTCTACGCCAGCCTACCCTGGGAGGATAAATGGGAATGTTTCATAAATGGCAGTTGTCATATCCCTGACTTATCACAGGACATCCACGATGAGCCAGATGCCAGCCAATGGACAAGGACATGAGTGATGGAAAACAAGCATGTGAGTGATGGAAACTTGGCTCTTGCCAAGAGATGAGAATGAAAAATCTCTTGACCAAACCTTGTGTCTGAAGCTGCTAGTTCCCACTCTCAGTGAGACGGTCTCCAGCCCATCCTAGGAAGCTGGGAACAAGGACAACCCCAGGCCCTCTGAGAGGCACACTTGCTAGAAGCTGCAGTGAAGGGAGGACCCAGGGTCAGCCTGCAGCCAGCCCCACCCTTGGAACTGGACTCTGGGAGGACTCCTGGTTGGGCTGTCTCTGAGCTGCCCTGAGGCTAGACCCAGACTGAGGACATTTGTGGACTCTGGAGTGGGGGAAAGCTACAGGGAAAGGCAGGCGCCCAGGGCTTGGCTGGAGGAGTAAATGCTTTTCAGAGACATTTAGCTTAGTCTCCCTGCATCCACATCCTGGATCTGTTACCTAATAGCTCTGTGACTTTGAGCCAATCATTTAACTTCCTTCTTGGCTTCAATTGCTTTACCTATAAAATAGCCAGACAGTGGACCTGTGAGCATCTCCTGACCCCTTGAGTTAGCATAGGGGTCAAGGGCATGGACTCTAGCGCCAGATTTCCTGGATTCAGACTCCAGCTCTATCACTTACTTGATGATCTTGGGAAATCTACCCAGCTTCTGTCTTCCTCCTGTGCCTCAGTTTCCTCGTCCATAAAATGGGGATAATAGTAGTACCTACCCCTTAAAACTGTCGTGAAGATTAGAAATGTGCAGTGCTAAGAATAGTGAGTAAGGTTATACCATGAATATACAAAATAAGGCTACAATAGAAGGTTCCTGGAAGTGTTGGTTGTTATTATCATCTTGCAGGAAGATTCCAAGATGACAATATGGCAAGGAGCAAGACAGACCTAGCCCTAGCCTCATGGAGTTTGAGTCCACGATTGAAGGAGCTGCTGTTTTTAAAACATTTAACATGGTGTCTGGCCCTGGGGACTCCATACATCATGATTCTTATCACTATTATTAATGGGTGTCTGACCCCTTATGGCATTTAATCCACTCAACTTCTCAAGTTCTTTCCTTCCCCCTTGTTGCAAATATAAGACACCAAGTCTCAGGGAGGGAGATTAGGTTGAGAGACGATGCCATCTCCCTCCTTTGCTGTGATGCTGGTCGTTTTTACCATCAGCTGCAGCCAAGCCATTGTCCCCTGCTAGTTGCTTCCCTGAGTCACTGCCCAGCCATCAGCAACAATTTTTGGAGGGAGGAAGGTGGAAAATACAAGGAAGAGAAAGGATCTGTGTTTGAATCAATAATCCCATTATGAATCTGTCACCCATGAATGTGTTTCACCTTTTTTTAAATGCTCTTGTGTATTTCGAGCTTACCCCTGAGAGTAAACCTTGTCTTTTGTTTGCTGGACAGTTGTCCTGAGAGAGTGTCCTGACAGAGTCCCCGAGCTCCAGCTCTCTCATCCTCCTGTCATCAGACATTGGACCAGATATCCCATCCCCTCTGTTCAGTAAGGGGCTAATGCTAGGAGGAAAAACAGGAGCGCTTTTTATTCACGTTGAAGTTATACACAGTGAACCTTTATTAAGTTCTGGGCTTTTTCACACTGCCTCAACAAATCCTCCCAACTATCCTGAAAGATGTGTATCAATTTTCAAATGAGGAAGCAACCTCAGAGAGGCCAGGTGAACTCCCCAGGAATTTGCAGCTGCCAAGGGCTAATCAGAGTCCAAATCCACTGTATTCTTGTTTTCTTAAAGATGGAACCAGAGCCTCAAGCAGAGGAAAGGACCTTTGGTATAGGGAGGCAAATGGTGCCCCAGCAATGCTTTGAGCCACCATTCTGCCTCTGCTCCAGAGAGAAAAGGAAGGGATACCCTCAAGGGGTTAAGAAGGGCTGCTGAGGTCAAGGCTGATGAATCCTCAGAACCTTGGTCTAACAAGAGCATCTTATCTCAAACACTTGGGCCAGATTCCTTCCCTTAGTTCTCCATGATATAATTTATACCTTTTGGGTTTTTCTTAGAAGGTTATGAGTTATTGTGAGGTTTACATGAAACTTCTACAAAATCCTATAATAGTCATTTACAATTTTGTGGGCTGCCCACCATCTGAACTTGATCTGTATTTGAGAGAATTCCTCAACTTATGAGTCCTAGTGGAAGACAGAGCCCCAGTTCTGCAACAAAACTGGAAATGCCAGATACTTGCCTTCCAGCTTCCCTTGCAGCTAGAACATGGCCATGTGACCTGGGCTGTTCCAGTCAGAAGCAAACACCCTGGACTTTGAATCCAAAGTCCATGACACAAAGAAGCAAAAACTGTGTGAGAATCTCTGCTGGTAGCAATGTGGTTGCAGCGAGACTTGAGCTGCAGGGTGACAGGTCTGCAGCAGATCCTTGCTCGGGGTTGGTGGCAGCAGCAGGGGAGGGCCAGCAGCTCAGGATCCAGTAAGCGGTGCAGGAACTGCAGCGGCTTCTACACCAGACCAGTGCTGTGACAGGCTTCAGGGCATTGATTACAGATTCCAAACCTCCTAGAAGAATTTTGAACTACTCAGTATCATTCTGGTAAATTCCTTTTTGGGTCAAATCAGACAGAGTTGTTTATAAACCTGAAACCAAGCTATTAAAATTGTGGGTTTAGGACCTAACCCCAACACAGTCCTACCTGGGAACCTTAATTTCCTCTAACAATCTAATTTGGGTCAAATTTGAGCTATGAATATGGGACTATAAAGAGCAGGACTTTGGAGACAGATCTCCTAATAACATCTGTTTCTATGGGTATAGCTGAGACTAATAGTTGCCTACTCAATTTATACTCTCTCCTCTGCCTTGGTATTACATTTTATTCAGAGTGGTGATGTCCATAGGTAAAATACTACATTTCTCAACCTATTTTTTCAGCTTAAAGTGTCCATTTGGTAAAGTTGTAGTCAAAGAAATATGACCAGAAATCTTAAGATGTTTTGTACATATCTTTTTTGCTTTTTCTGCCTTTCTTCCAGCTTCTTGTCTGGAATACAGACATGATGGCTTCAGCGGTTGCTTTGGGCTGTGAGGTGACCCTGAGGATGCAAGCCAACATTAGGAAAGTGAAGTGAATAATAGCAGTCTGCGTACCTGAAGACGGAGGAGCTACCATATCAGCCCTGCTCTGTCCCCAACAAGCTTTTTTTACAAAGAGAGAAAAATTTCCATCTCCCTCTACCCACCAATGTCTAAGTCACTGGGGGGTCTCTGTTACTAGAGGCTGGAAGTGATTTTTCACTGATGCCACAGAGAAGCATTTGAAATCAAATATTTTGACCTGGGTTGGGGGGTAATTTAAGGGCTTGTCATCACAGCAGAGATCTGGTTTATCTCCAAGTCCTGACAGATGAAAACCTCTCTTGGATCTGTCTCTCCTCTCCAACTTCATAGATGCTGATGTTCATTTGATCCTTTCTGTGCAATCTAAAATACCTTCTTGAGTGGTAGACCCTAGAATCGCTTTTGTAGTGGTTGAGGTAGCACCAACTTGACTCTGCTGCAGAGAAGCCCCTTACTTTTTTGTTCTGGTGCTTTCCCATGATGCCCAGCATGCTATTTGCAGGTAGGTCTGCAAACATGGCTCCACTCTTGCCTCCAGGACTTACTGTGTGCTATGGGTGAGCTTTTAGCATCTCTGTGCCTCAGTTCCTTTACCTGTAAAATGGAGATGGTGATGCTTGAAACGGCTTTCTTGGAGAAGAATCTGCATGAAAGTATTTAGAAGATGGTGAAGAATCACACAGAAGTCTGGCAATCTTTTTTCTGGTTACAAATGACGGCCCAGAATATATTGACCATCTCATTTGCAAGCTTGCATTCTTTTTTCTACTTTATACTTGTCCACAGTTGCAACTCATCTGCCCACCTTCCTCACTCTTCAGTCTTTTAAGATCTTCCCTAGATTTATATCTGTTGACTTGATATTTTACTGTGCATCATTCATAGATAGCTAGCATTTATTTATTGAGATTTACAACTACCTCTGGCGATCTCCGTTAACATTTATCGAGTGCTCAGCACTGTACATGGATTATCTTAGCAATACTCAGAAAAAAGCTATGAGATGGGTGTTTCTGTTTTGTTTTGTTTTGTTTTGTTTTTTTTAACCGATGAGGAAACTGAGTCATCGTATGGTTACAGGCAGCCACCTAGTGAATTGTGTGGTCAGTATTTGAATCCAGGTGAATTAAGTCTTGCGGCAATAAGGCTATGTCAGTTCAATTACTCTAAGAAAAACAGAAGCTGAGACTGGGTTAGGAATGCAACGGTTTACTAGGGATGGAGTGAGGGTAACACCTGTGAAAGGTAAAGGAGAGAGGGAGCAGGACTGGACAGGAAGAGTCTCAAACCACAATGAAGATCTGACAAAGTCTCAGACAATCTAACAGGGAGCTCCAGAGCAAAGACTGCCCCTTAAAGGAGCCTTGAGTTGGGAGAAATGGTTAGACCCTAGGACCTATGCTCAGCATGCCCAGTCACTCAAACACTGCAGCGAGTGATTATAACTAGTATTTCTGGATCATGTACTTGAGTGTTACTAAGAGAGTAGATCTTAAATACTCTCATCACAAAAAAATAACTGGTAACCATGTGATGGGATGGAGGTGGCAGTGAATGCTATGGTGGTAATCATTTTGCAGATTATAAATGTATTGAATTAACATGCTATGCACCTTAAACTCACACAGTGTTATGCGTCAATTATATCTCAATAAAGCTGGCAGGGAAAAAAAGCAGCGCTGCAGTGGATCTGAAAAACGCTGCAGCTGGTGACTCTCTGCTAACCACGCTCCTACCCCTCAACAGCAAGTTCTTTCTTGAAGAGGGATCGGAGCAGGGCAGCTCCATGGCTTCTACAAATAAGGGGTAACAACAACTCAGACGGCTTATCGTTTGCTCTGGGTCCTGGGGTCCAGGCACAGCTAGGCTTGGCTGAGAACTGTGGGTTGGTTCCAGGTCTGTTTTATACATCTCCTTCTGGGACTGTGGCTACATGCTCTTCTAGCAGAGTTCAGGATGAACAGAGGCAGCCAAACCACACAAAGCCATTCAAAGCCTCTTCTTGCATCATATCGGCTAACACCCCATTGGCTGAAGTTGGTCACATAGTCACGACCAAAGGCAATGGAGTGGGACCATGATCTCCCCCAACCAGGGAAGCCCTGACAAGGGTAGAGAGGGAAGGAAGAATTGTGGACAAACACATACACTATCTGAGCAGCCATCTGGCACCAAAATCCACACGTCGGCTATTTTGTTGTAAGAGGCTAGTACTGCAACTGATATGAGTATTATGTATAATGGCTGAAAGCACAGTTCTGAAGTCAGATGGCTGGGGTCAGACCCTGGCTTCAACACTCTCAAGCTGTACTGTCTCAGGCATTTATGAGACCTCTGGGAGCCTCAGTTTCCTCTTTTGCAAAATGGGGATAAGTAAAGAATCCACTTTGTAGGGTATGAGGAAATGAGAGAACATGCATAAACCCTTTGCCATGGTGCCCGGTACATGGTAGGCACTCACAAATGTATTTACTTCTAATCCTTACAACAGCCGTGTATAATGGTGTTGTTTGTTTATTTATTTACTGGCTGTGCTGGCTCTTCAGTGCTGCACCCAGGCTTTCTCCGGTTGAGGCAAGCGCGGGGCTACTTTCTAGTTGCGGTGGGCAAGCTTCTCGTTGCAGTGGCTTCTCTTGTGAAGCACAGGCTCTACCGTCCTGGCCTCAGTGGTTGTGGCGCACGGGCTCAGATGCCCCTTGGCATGCGGGGTCTTAGTTTTTGGACCAAGGATCGAACCCCTGTCTCCTGCATTGACAGGTGGATTCTGAACCACCAGACCACCAGGGAAGTCCGCTAGCTGTTAACCCAGAAGTGTATTATTCTGAGAACCCATCGCCTTCCCTGGGTGCTACAATGGGTTCCAGCAATGGCCCCCTCCCCCGAGTCCTGTACCTGTTTCTGTCTTTCCTCAACATTTGTCCATCAGACCTCAGGCTTTAGGACACCTCTCTGGAAAAATCCCATCCCACCCAGCACCTCCTCATGTTTCCAGCCAGTCATCCTGGAGAGAAGGTCACCTACTCCCACATGGCCAGAATATCTTCCAGTTGTTCCAATTGCTCAGAATCACCACTTGGCATAGTCCAAGGGTCAGGATGGGTAGATGTTGAAGAAAGTAGAAAGAGAGATCCACCCCCAGCCTCTGTCCCAGGACTCTCCAGAGGGTGGAGGGACTGTGGTGGGTGCAGAGAGGAGGCCAACACAACACGGAAAGTCAGCCAGCAAAAGGGTTAGCCCCACAATCCAATTCTACTTAATATCCCGTAATAACATGCTGTCAACATGAGTTTCCTGTTCAAGTGGATCTGTTAAGAAGGCTGGGCAGGTCAGAGATGTGTTCCGGCCTCCTATGTGTGTGTGTGGCGGGGGATGCCTCAGGCACAAGAGCCCCTCCTCACCTTTTCCCCGCTGCAGTCCAAAAAGCTCCCAGAAAGGGGGCTGTCATACTTGTCTGTACCTGTCAAGTCCGAGATGGCTCACACAGGGGCCCTAGAGCCCCCCAAGGGGAGTGTGTCTCCTTTTTTTTTTTTCTTCTTTTCTTTTTATTTGAGTGTGTCCTCTTTGATAAGCATCCTGCTACGAAGGCAGAAAGTATGATTTTTAAGTGGGGAATTCAGACCTGGACACAAAGGTGGGGAGGGGGTCCCAGGTGGGGCGAGGCACGTGTCAAAGCCCCCAAATCCCACCATGATGGAGGAACCAGGGGTCAACCCTGGGGCCACCTAGGGGATAGAGAGCTGCTGAGTGAGAAGCCTGTAGATCCGGCGTGGCCTCAGCCCTCCTGAGTGACAGCTCAGGGGTGACCCCAGTTAGTTCTTCTGACTGGCTGCTGGCTACCCGCTGCCTTCCAGGCTGACCCACTGCTGAGCTTTCCTCCCCATGGGAGACTTGGGCACAGGCCTGACCTCCCCAGGGAGGTGGCCAAGCTGCGTAGGGAGACTTGAAGGAGGGTTTGACAAGAGTTTACTACTGAGTGGTCACCTTGGGTCAAAGGTGAGGGCTGTCCAGATGTCACCTTGTTGAATCTAGGGGAGCTGGGTCAGGGGGCAGCAAGGAGGTCAAGGCCATGGAGAGGGGCTGCAAAAGGGTGGATACTAGCATTATCCATATTTTCCCCTGAGTTAATGGGATGGGGGTCCTGGGGAGTTTAAGAAGTTAAACCAAGACCCCACGTAGTGAGAGGCATCACTGGGACAGGGGCCCAGCTCTGTCTGACCCCAGACCACCCCCCACTTCCCTCCCTACTCCCTCCACCATACCCCCATCCCCAGCCAGGGGTGTGGAGTGATGCCTAACTGAATCAGAGGCTTCAGGATCCCAGCCTGGGCTCAGGCTCTGTGGGGAAAGCTGGGGCATCTGCAACCCCCCAAGGGGAGTGTGTCTCCTTTTTTTTTTTTCTTCTTTTCTTTTTATTTGAGTGTGTCCTCTTTGATAAGCATCCTGCTACGAAGGCAGAAAGTATGATTTTTAAGTGGGGAATTCAGACCTGGACACAAAGGTGGGGAGGGGGTCCCAGGTGGGGCGAGGCACGTGTCAAAGCCCCCAAATCCCACCATGATGGAGGAACCAGGGGTCAACCCTGGGGCCACCTAGGGGATAGAGAGCTGCTGAGTGAGAAGCCTGTAGATCCGGCGTGGCCTCAGCCCTCCTGAGTGACAGCTCAGGGGTGACCCCAGTTAGTTCTTCTGACTGGCTGCTGGCTACCCGCTGCCTTCCAGGCTGACCCACTGCTGAGCTTTCCTCCCCATGGGAGACTTGGGCACAGGCCTGACCTCCCCAGGGAGGTGGCCAAGCTGCGTAGGGAGACTTGAAGGAGGGTTTGACAAGAGTTTACTACTGAGTGGTCACCTTGGGTCAAAGGTGAGGGCTGTCCAGATGTCACCTTGTTGAATCTAGGGGAGCTGGGTCAGGGGGCAGCAAGGAGGTCAAGGCCATGGAGAGGGGCTGCAAAAGGGTGGATACTAGCATTATCCATATTTTCTCCTGAGTTAATGGGATGGGGGTCCTGGGGAGTTTAAGAAGTTAAACCAAGACCCCACGTAGTGAGAGGCATCACTGGGACAGGGGCCCAGCTCTGTCTGACCCCAGACCACCCCCCACTTCCCTCCCTACTCCCTCCACCATACCCCCATCCCCAGCCAGGGGTGTGGAGTGATGCCTAACTGAATCAGAGGCTTCAGGATCCCAGCCTGGGCTCAGGCTCTGTGGGGAAAGCTGGGGCATCTGCAGAAAGGCGCGGGGCCCAAGTCGAGAGGATAAGGTCAGGCCGTGGCTCCTCTCCTGGGCGCCTGTCGGTGGGTGACCAGCTGGGGGGATGGGAGTGAGACCAGGGGGGTGGGTGGTGGGCCTGGGGGATGAGGACGGGAGGCCTGGGCTTCCAGCCCTTTTGTGAGCCCTTTTAATTCGTGTAAATGAGGGTTTTTAATTTGTTATTCTGGGTTTTATTTCTATTACCATCTCATTTGCCTCTAAACCCTATTTCGCCCCAGCCTGGACCGAATTCCATTTGATGCATTAGGACTAATTCTCCTCCCAAAGGGTTAGATGTTTTCTCCCCACACAAAAGTCGCTTATTTTGGATAAAGAGACGATTAGATTTATCTTTAATATTTTAATGGCAGCTGGGATTAGCGGGCAAACAGCCCTGACTGGGGTTGTTCCCCGCGGATTAGGTTCTGATAAACTCTCAGATGGGGAGCCCCCACCCCCACCCCACCCCACTTTCTGTTTTCCACAAAGTGCTTTTTATTATTTTGGGTTGAAAAAAAAATTCCCTTGTCTTTTGGAACATCATAAATTCCATTTGCTTTTTCTATTAAATCAAGTTGATTAAATTCGTTGTGACTCTTTGCACATAGATCTTTTTAATTTTAACGTCTCCAGCATAAAATCTTTAATGGTGCAATTCGAAATGGCTGCAATATACAGTGCAGGCCTTGATAAAGCAGATGGAAATGAGGTTCTTCCAGGAAGGGGGGCTGTCTGGAGGGGCTCAGTCAGGAGCTGGCACAGACCTCCAGGAGAAGCTGGGGATGACTCTGCTTCAGGTCAGAGAGGCTGGGGTCCCAATCCTGTTCTGCCACCTCCTAGCTTCAGGGCCTTGGCCAGGGCTTGCTGTGTGGGTTGTAACTTCAGCTGATGCTTACTGATATGCTTCCGCTGTGCCTAGCGCTGTGCACGCACCATCAATAACCCTTTGCTCAATATCACACAGCAAGTTGGTGGCAGAGGTTGAGTCCAGCTTGTCTTCGGCCAGAGAAGCCTCAGCTCACCTCTTGGAGCCTCCATTTACTCATCAGTGATATGGGGGCGCTCAGTTGGGGCCCTGGGTCTCAGGAGCTTGGAAAGATGCGATTCGGTCCACTCTGGGAACAGTACAGGGCTGGATTCTTCTTAAGGATGGCGGGTGACAGGGGTAGCAGCGAGGCCGGCCCCTCAGGGACCCAGAGGCGCCCTCATCAATGCGAAGAGCTGAGTTCTGAGACCCTGGGAAACTTCCGTGACTCCGGGGTTGAGGAGAGAGGTATGCAGGGGCCGGCCTCCCCCACGCTCACCAACAACCAGCCCTCCAGCCTCCCACCTCAGGCTTTTCTCCCTGGCCCTCCGGCTCTAATCCTGACCTCATCAAGTCCTGGGAAGGGTTGATCCACAGGAGCAAATCCCTCATTCGGAGGGACAAAATCAGCTTAATTTGCAGCAATTTGAAGCAGGTCTTTGCCAGGATTTGAATATCAAATTATCCCACAGCCCAGGCTGGCCCCGGGAGGCCTCCTGCCGCAGGATGGATGGATGTGTTCTGGGCCCCACCAGGGAGGTTGTTCTTGGCTGTGGTGTGTGTGCAGTGGAGGGCTCGGTGGGCTGTCCGAGGGTGCTGGGGAGGGTGAGGTTACAGTTAGCCCCTGTCCCTGGAGGGCACTGCAGCTCCCAGACCTGGGGGAGGAGATGGGGGAGGAAATCACCTGTTCATGAGACTTTACCTAAGTCTTGTCAAATACACAGATTCCCAGGCCCCTCCTCACATAGGAGGAATCAAGGTGTTCATAAACGTGCAGGTCTGGAAATTTCTGGAATAGTCAATCAGCGAACACTTGCTGTGCAGACACTTTGCATCTCCTCACGTTCTGAGAAAGTCGATCTCTGGCATCCCCCGTGCCTGGCTCTGGCCCTGGAGACCATGCCCCCCTTTGTCATCTGCTCCTTGATGCCCTGAGTCAGGTGCTGCAGAGGACTCTTCAGCCTTCTCTCCCTGGTCAGCTCGCCCATGTCTTCCCAGAGCCCCTCCATGCCAAGTTCAGGCCGGGCAGACATCCTCTGATGTAGAGGACATGAGGCATGTGACCCAGACCAGAACCCTGGGTCAGACCCCTCTCATGGCCATTTTGCTCCCTCGTGAAGCTGAGAGCCTCTTCGGGAAGGGCTGGGACTCCGGATCTGACACTGAGCAGACAGACAGCCCATCAGGGGTGGGAGAAACGTGGTGGTCCTGGCCAGTGTGTGCCCCCTCGGAACCTTCGGTGTGAAAGCAGCAGCCAGGACTGCTGAGCTAGCCCCGTGCAGGCCTGTCTGTCCATCCAACACCATTCACAGAGATGAGAAGGCCAGTCCTGTCCTCAGAGATCCCACCACTGGCAAAAACCAGTGTGACATGTATTGTAACACCATGAAGGGTTAGTCGCTCAGTCGTGTCCGACTCTGTGACCCCACGGACCGTCGTCCACCGGGCTTCTCTGTCCATGGGGTTCTCCAGGCAAGAATACTGGAGTGGGTTGCCCTTCTCCTCTCCAGAGGATCTTCTCAACTCAGGGATCGAACCCTGGTCTCCTGCATTGCAGGCAGATTCTTTACTGTTTGACTACTGGGGTAATACTATGAATACTTACTAAGTGCTCACTGCCCAGTTTTCCATGCTTTTCTCTATTCATCCATGTCATCCTCATAAAAACCCTATGAGGTGGGAAATAGTAAATGCATCCATTGTATAGATGAGGAAACAGGTACAGAGAGATTAGTCACACGTCCAAGGTCACACAGTCATCAGTGGTGGATCTGGGATTCATATCCGGGCAATCTGACTCCAAGCCCTCTGTCTATCCATCCATCCTTAAAACTGTGTATTAATATATTATTTCTCCATAGGTGACTTGCTTTACTTTTTCTTTTATTATTTTTTAAAAGTTTTAGCTGCACTGGGTAGTCATTGCTTTGCACAGGCTTTCTCTAGCTGCACTGGGTAGTCATTGCTTTGCACAGGCTTTCTCTAGCTGCAGTGAGCAGGGGCTACTCTTCATTGCAGTTCTCACACTTCTCATTGCAGTGGCTTCTCTTGCTGTGGAGCAAAGGCTCTAGACGCATGGGTTTCTGCGGGTGCAGCATGCAGGCTTGGTAGCTGTGGCTCACGGGCCCTAGAGCATGGGCTCTGTAGTGATGGCATATGGGCTTAGTTGCTCCGTGGCACGTGGGACCTTCCCAGACCAGGGATCGAACCCGTGTCCCCTGTATTGGCAGGCGGATTCTTATCCACTTCACCACCGGAGAAGTCTCTGATTTGCTTTATTTTTAAAGGCACAATCACAGTGTGTTTGCAGAGCACAGAACTCACATGAGGGTGATCTGGAGGAGGTATCTTTATTTAGTCAGTGATGTTGTTGGGCAACAATTGTGTATCTGGCACTGGTGACATAGAGATAAAAAGCTGGTCTTCGCCCTCAAGGAACTCACAAATGGGGACATAATGTCCCATAAGCAGATGTGCTATGGGCTCTGATGGACAAATATGGGAGCACTGGGGAGACCCCAAAGCTTGGGAGATCAGGACAGGCTTCCTGGAGGAGGAGCTCATGAGCTGAGACTGAAAGGATGATTGGGAATCTCAGAACAAATCCAGTCCTTAAGCTGAGGGCAAGGGGGCCAGAGACCCTGCTGGGCACCAACACCCTCTTTGTCTCAGTCAGTCTCTCTCCTTCATGGAGCCTTCCTGATGCAACCAACCCCAGCCCATTCTCTACCATGTACCCTAGACAGGGTCCCCTCCTGGGGAGGCCTTTAACCCCAGCTCCTATGTGTTCCTAGAAGACATCAGATTCTGGAACCCCCAGTTCTTATGCCAGTGAGGGCTGAACAGAGTCTGTTGTGGGGGCAGAGGCTGCCTTGGGAAATCCTAGTGCCTTGATTTGAGGGCATCTAGACTTCAGAGCAAGAAGGGACCCCAGAAACTACCCAAACCTACTTAGAAGAATGGAGCAAGGCCCAGGGAAGTAACAGGAGTTGCCTGGAGCTCAAACTCCCAGCCCCTAGTGCCTTGATCTTCTCTCTAGGGTGGTCTGGCCTCCCCTGGTCTCCCTCTGACCCTTGTCTTCATGCCTCTCTCGCCTGATGACAGCCAGGGTAGCCTTTCCTGAATAACGATGGTATTGGCTCAGATTAAGGGCAACTAGCTGGCTCTTGGCTTTTCCTTTTTATATAACAACTAATCTCCTTCTAATCAGCCATTATTAAATTATATTCCATTTTTAATTCATTCACAGATCACGGTTGGGACAGCTGGATAGATAATTGGGGAGAGATAATTTATGTAAATGAGGAGCAGCAGAAGGTAGGGAAGTGGGAGGCTGAGGACCAAGGGCTGGGGAGGGACCTGGCTTGACCTGGCCTGGAAACGGGTGGCTGGGGACACTGCGGGGACTGGGGCCTGTCATGGAACCTCAGGGTTCCTGACTGGTTGGCCCTCAGGATCGCCTTCAGTGTTTCTGGCAAAAGGGAACCCACTACTTTTTGGGGGGCCGGGCATCTCTCTAACATCAGCTGTCATTAGAAGAGGGTCTTGAGAAGCAGTAGAATGCTGCAGAGAATTCTGGAGTCAGAGCTGTGTTTGATTCCAGCTCCACCACTTCATAACTCCTCTTTCTCTCACTCTCTCTCTCTTTTTTTTTTTTTTTTTTGTTTGGTCCATTCCCTCAAGGCAGGAACTGGCAACCCACTCCAGTATTCTTGCCTGGAGAATTTCATGGACAGAGGAGGCTGGTGGGCTACAATCCACGGGGTTGCCAAGAGTCGGACACGACTGAGTGCCTAACACTCACACGAGGCTTATGGGATCTCAGTTTCTCAACCAGGGGACCAACTTGGGCCCTTGGCAGTGAAAGCACAGAGTCCTAACCACTGGACTGCCAGGGAATTCCCGGCTGTTTCTTAACTTCAGTTTCCAACCTGCAAAATGGAGGTATGGCTAGTGCCTGCCTCATGAAGGAGTGCAGAGGTTTAACTTGGTGCAGAGGAAAAGAAAGAGCCCAATACCCAGTGTACACAGTGGCTCCTATCACTAGTGTGAGGACTAGGCACTTGAGTCATATTGACCTCCCTCTAACAACTGCCTCCAGGCCATGGAGCTTCCTTCCGATGACAGAACACGTCCACTCCCCTTGCGTAGCTGAGGTATCATCCCATTGATGTTAACTACATCAGCAACTGACACTGGCGGTGTCCCTTGAGCCAGGAACTGCAGTAAACTAAACACTTGCTATATGGCACCCCACCATATCATCAGAACAACAGGATGAAGTGGGCCCTACTGTCTCCATCTGACAGGTGAAAACACTGTGGACCTAGACTCTCACCTGATGAGAAACTAAAACAGAAGCCTGCTTGGAAAGGACAAGGAGGGAGTGCAAAGCCTGGAGCCCAGCTGGAGGCCATTTTGGGCAAGTGGCTTGGGGATTGGGAGGCAGGGGCAGGGCTGGCAGGAGAGGCAGTTGGAGAAGGGTGGACCTCCATGGGAACTGGGCACGGGTGGGCACAGGTGATGGACAGGGCCCGAGGCCTGCATGTGACTGAGGTTGGCAAGGTCCCATGGTAGGGCCTTGGACCATTCCCAGAGGGAGGCAGGGGATTAGGGAGGGTGGTCCCGGGGGTCCAGGACAGT
>SJXQ01004676.1:155730-174992 GCA_006408695.1 Aepyceros melampus
TCCACAGGCTCCCCTGCGGTGATCAGGCCTCCCAGCCTCGGCCTCCTGGCTACCCTTGACAGGCAGGCCACCCACACACAGTGTATGTTAACACACCCTGCCTAGCACTGCCCTGTGCCTTGGTTTCCCCATCGTGATAGAAGGAGACAGTGAGAATGTTTGCGACCTTTTGGAGGGGAACTCCTGAGGCATGGAGGTCAGGGTCAGACCCCCTTGGAATCTGGTTCTGACAAACATTAGCTGGGTGCCCCTGGGCATGACTGTTACGCTCTCTGGGTCCTAATTTATAAAACGAGAACAGTAGCACCAGAGAAGCCAAAGAATTGATGCTTTTGAACTGTGGTGTCAGAGAAGGCTCTTGAGAGTCTCTTGGACTGCAAGGAGATCCAACCAGTCCATCCTAAAGGAGATCAGTCCTGAGTGTTCATTTGGAAGGACTGAGGCTGAAGCTGAAACTGGCCACCTGATGCGAAGAGCTGACTCATTGGAAAAGACCCTGATGCTGGGAAAGATTGAGGGCAGGAGAAGGGGACGACAGCGGATGAGATGGTTGGATGGCATTACCAACTCGATGGACATGAGTTTGAGCAAGCTCTGCGAGTTGGTGATGGACAGGGAGGCCTGACGCGCTGCAGTCCAAGGGGTCACAAAGAGTCGGACACGACTGAGCGACTGAACTGAACTGAGCATGGGAGGGTTTTCAGAGGCGGGTGGGGTCTGAGAGTGCGTCCCACAGCGAGGTTCAGGGTGCTGGGTACCTCCCCAAGTCGGGGCGGCAGAGGGCTTGATGCCGCAGGACTGGACCAAGTGCTTGACTGCTGGCGGAGCCTGGGCGGCGGCGGCCCGGGCCCGGGGAGGGCAGCCGGGCGCCGTGGGGGCCGCTCGCGGCTCCCTCTAGCGGTGAAGGAGCGGATAGCCCTCCGGGAAGGGCGCCGGCCCCCGAGGCACGGCTGCGGTCCCAGTGTCCCTGGGAACCCCGCGCCCAGTCCGCCTTTCTCGAAGGCAGCGAGGAGAGGGACGCCAAGGGTCCTAAGAGGCTCCCTCTGCTAACCAGGGCATGACACCCGTCGTTAGCGCGTCTTTCCTTCAGCTTGTGAGTCAGCCTGTTAAAATGAAATAACCTCCCAGGAGGACGTCTGACCCACTGCTGATCCAGGGTGGGCAGCGGAGTGCCAGCCAGCCCGGTGCCGGCGTGGGTGGGGCTTGAGGTGGTAGCCTGTGGCGGGGCACCATCACCCCTTCTCCAGCCTCCGTTTCCCCGTGGTAAACTGACAGGGCGCCATTAGGGGAATGGTGGTTCCACCCTTTCAGGGGCACAGCCCTATGGAGAAGTGAAACAACTGACATTCTCCCTCCGGGAAGTGCTGTGTTTGTCTGACTGAGGAACCTACACCGTGACCCAGCACTGTTAGGCGGTCAGTAAGGCTTTGGCATGAAGCGATACTTTATTAATCTCAACATCTGTATGTTTTAAAATAATTTTAAAATAAACATTTTTTTAGAACAGTTTTAAGCATGCAGAGAAGTTGTGACTATTGTACAGAGTTTTTGTAAACCCCACACCCAAAATTTCCACATTGTCAACATCTGGCATTAGTATAGTATATATATACACACACACTATACTTGTATATATATTTTGGAGAAGGAAATGGCAACCCACTCCAGTATTCTTGCCTAGAGAATCCCGTGCATGGAGGAGCCTGGTGGGCTGCCGTCTATGGGGTCACACAGAGTCAGACATGACTGAAGAAACTTAGCAGCATATATATACATATGAGAAGGACATGGCAACCCACTCCGCTATTCTTGCCTGGAGAATTCCATGGACAGGGTGTCTGGTGGGCTACAACCCATGTGGGCTACAATCCATGGGGTCTCAAAGAGTCGGACACGACTGATCAACTAATACTATATATATATTTTTTCTTTTTTCCTTGCCACTCTGCACAGCTTGTGGGATCTCAGTTCCCAGACCACAGACCCAGCCTGGCCCTGACTTCACAACCGAGCACACATGCACTAGCATTGAACCTAACCACTAGGCCACTAGGGAACTCTCTAGAATGGTAAACCTGATGGTGAACCAAGATTGATACTTTACCAGCTAAAGCCTGTGTTTATTCATATTCCTTAGTTTTCACTATATGTCCTTTCTTGCTGTCCCAGAAGATCACAGGACATCTAATCTTCATGTCTCCATAGCCTCCTCTTGGCTGTGATGATTTTGTATAACTTTAAAAAGAAAAAATAAAAGTACACATTCGGGCAGTGGAACACTGTGGGGCTGTTATTACTCACTCTGATCTGAAACACTCTCCAAGAACAATATTAGCATGAATAGGAAGCTGCAGGACAGTCTATTTTATTGCCACTTGTGAAAGAGAAAAGATATATATAACTATCTTGTATATATAACTTATATGTAAGAAAAGTATATATAACTATCTTAATTTCTGGAAGGGTAATGGAAAAACTGGCTGCAGTTGATTGTGGGGAAGGGAATCAGAGGACTGGAGAAGAGGGGTGTGAGAGAAGCCTACATTTTATTCTCTACACTTTTGTGTTCATATGGTTTTTATCTAGCTTGATGAACATAAATATAAATGCCGCCTGCCAAGGCAGGAGCCATGGGTTCAATTCCTGGAAGATCCCCTGGAGAAGGAAATGGCCACCCACTCCAGTAGTCTTGCCTGGGAAATCCCATGGACAGAGGAGCCTGGTGGGCTGCAGTCCATGGGGTCGCAAAAGTGTTGGACACAACTTAGCAACTAAACAACAACAACAAAACATTAGACATAACAGTACACATGGGTATAATATATGCATTGTCTCTGTCACATACTGGGCTCCTGACTGTTTGTGGAATAAAGCCATCCGCCAGCCTGACGCTGTAGGGTGTCCCTGGAGTTGGGTGCCCCTGTGGCTCCATCAGAACCACTGCCTTGGCTGGTTTGTAAGATGCCTTTCCACCTGGCGGCTGGGGCTCCTCTGGTTGTTCTGGGCCAGATATGTCAGTGTGCTTTGGGGTGGGGGACTCTAGGTGGGATGCAGGAACAGATACTTGAACTTGCTTAAGTTAGAAAGAACCACAAGGGTGTACGGGGGCCTTGTGGGATCTGGGATGGGATGGGCCCCGGAGAGATGGGAACCTCGGCTTCTCCCACACACTGCTGCTTCCCCCTCCTCCCTGCAGCCTGACTGTCTAAGTCCCATGGCTGCCCTTCACCTCCCAAACTTATATCTCCTCCACTCACACCAGATGGAACATTTTTTCAGAGGGATAAATATATCTGGGCTTAATGCAAGTCCCTGCATCCATGCACATGTCAGTACGTGATAGGGAGAAATGAATAACTTTCTGCAGTAATTCATAAGTCTGGCTGGGTGCTTGCTCCCCTCTGGGTGCTTTGGGACACAGAAGGGAGAGAAGCATCCCTTTCTCCCAGGAAGTGGACCACAGAGTTAGTATGTTTTCACTGATTTGGGGAAAGTCCACTCCCCTGATGCTTCCATTTCCTTCTGGAGGCACACAAGCAGCTTCATTTGGTTCTATTATGGATTTAATCCCTGCAGAATTCAGCTCCTCTAAGAGGGATCAGCAGAGAAGGCAATGGCACCCCACTCCAGTACTCTTGCCTGGAAAATCCTTTGGATGGAGGAGCCTGGTGGGCTGCAGTCCATGGGGTCGCTAAGAGTCGGACACGACTGAGCGACTTCACTTCCATGCATTGGAGAAGGAATGGCAACCCACTCCAGTGTTCTTGCCTGGAGAATCCCAGGGGCAGGGGAGCCTAGTGGGCTGCCGTCTATGGGGTCGCACAGAGTCGGACACGACAGCAGTGACGTAGCAGCGAGAGGGATCAGGGGCTTTCCTGTGGCTCAGATGGTAAAGAGTCTGCCTGCAGTGCGGGAGACCCAGGTTGTTTCCCTGGGTTGGTTCCCAGGGTCAAGTAGATCCCCTGGAGAGGAAACTGGCAACCCACTCCAGTATTCTTGCCTGGAAAATTCCATGGATGGAGGAACCTAACAGGCTACAGTCCATGGGGTCACAAAGAGTTGGACACGAATGAGCGACTTTACTTTCTTTCTTTCTTTCTTTCTTTCTTAGGAGTGGTCAAAGTTTAGGGAAGTCTTCAAATCCCTACTAGAAAGGCCCTATTTGAAGGCCCTCTGAGATCCTGCTCTTCCTCACTGGGCCTCTGGGGTACTCAGAAAGTCTTTGTTTGCTGAACTCTCCATGTCCTTTGCACGCCTCTCGGCTTTTACCTATGCTGTTCCCCTCATCTATCTGAAATACATCGCCTTGTTCAAGCTTCAGCTCCAGCTTCCCTTTGTCTAGAAGGCCTCACCTGCCCAGGCACAGAGGGAGGTGGCATCCACCTGCCTCCCCCTATCCCCACCCCCAAACCTGGGCACAGACCTGATCTCTCCTGGTGGAAAGGAGTCAGAAGCACTGGCATCCATGTCCGGTTGTGCCACATCTGCTAGCATTATATTAGGTACATAACCAATCCTTGCTCCCTTCTGTTCCTCCCATCTCTAGTGCATGCATTGATGATTTGTGTTTTTCCAACCATTTCCCCTTTACACGGCAAGCTTTAATTAGTAGGCACAATAAATGTTTGCTAAATGACTGAGTGATTTAAACAGGGAGGGGAAAGATATCTCCAAGCTTTCACAGGTGAGACTGAGGATAGCCATTGCCCCAGGAAGCAGGGAGAGAGTGTCCTGTGCCAGAAAGATTGAAGGCAAAAGGAGAAGAGGGCGGCAGAGGATGAGATGGTTAGATAGCACCACTGACTCAATGGACATGAACGTGAGCAAACTCTGGGAGACAGTGAAGGACAGAGGAGCCTGGCGTGCTGCGGTCCTTGTGGTCACAGAGTCGGACGTGACAGCAACAGAACAACAGCAGATGAGAACTTTGGTGGGTTGATGACAAGAAATGGTTGGAGTGGGGAAGGGGATAGAACTGGCATGGGTGTGATGGCATTTGACCCTCAGTGGGTGTGGTGGCATTTGACCCTCAGTGGGTGTAGAGATCTACCCAGCCAGCTCCCAGCCTCACCCTGCCCTGGGTTAAGCAAAGTGGGTACTAGTTCGGCCTCCAGGACCATGGTCAGTGCCTCAGGGCTGCACAGAGACACCCTCTTCCCTGGGCTTGCAGCCCCAAGACCCAAGGGGAGATGGGTCCATACGCATGCTCTTTGTTTCCTGGCCACTAGTCAGATACTTGTCACCTCAGCTGAGCTCCATATGGCCCCCACCCTCAAAGGCGCTGGGAGATGGCGGAGAACAGGTGGCCGGGACATCCCAACGTCCAGGCCCAGTGCGTCCTCAGCAGCGGCTTCACATGTATCGGGGTGCACTGCAGCCTGGGGGCTCAGAATCTAGGGACACAGTACTTAGCTTGAGTGGTTCACCCACCTCCACTGTCGCTACTACTGAATCCCCTGAGCGCTGACCTCCCGGCAGGTGCTTCAGTGGCACAATCTCAATCTCATTTAATCCTCACAGAGGCCCGAGAAGATCTAACAAAGTTATTCTCCCTTTTTTTTTCAGTGATGGAAACTGTGGCTCACTGAAGTGAAGTCACTTCCTGGGGTCACAGAGCCCAGAGGGCAGGGCCAGGATTTTTGGAAGTGGAGCGGCCTGAACTCCGGGCTTGACCAGGCCTGAAGTCTGCCCAGCTCTGGGCCCAGCCCTCGCCCTGGCTCCAGCGAACGCCGGGAGCAGGTCACTCGGCCCTGCTACCCGCTGTCGCTTTGCCGTGGCCTTCCCCTGCCCGGTCACACGGCTCCCGCTGCCCCACGTCCCCGCAGACATCCCTCCGGCCTCCAGGCTCCACACCTCCCTCTCACGACGCGCGGTCCACCCCGCCGCCCAGGAGGTGCCCGGGGCCTCGGTGCCGGGGGCAGGGTGGGCAGAGGCCCCCGTGCTGCGCGGTGGCGGCGGGCGCGGTGCGCCGCGCTGATCCTAACCGAGTTTGCCAGCCGGGCCTTTCTCAGGGCTCCCACACAATGGTCTGCTTTGTGCCCACCTGCCGATAATGCTTAATTAGGCGAGGAGTTGATTAATTTGAGGTAATTGACAGCTAATTAGAGGCCCACAGGCTCATTAACTTGACATCTTGTCTTCGTGAATTGGCCGAGCGGGGTCAGGTGATGGAAGCCGTTGCTTTCTCCCTCCCTGGCCCCCTAGGAGGCCAAGGTGATCACCTGGGGGCCTGGGCGGACCCAGCTGGTCAGGTGCAACAGTCCAAGGCCAAGGATGCAGGAAACCGGCGTTTCCTGGTGGAGGAGGAAGGGTCACAGGGAGAGCTGTGTGCCTCGACCCCAGGGAGGAGGGAGTGAGCGGGGCTGGGGAGCTCAGGGCACAGGGGCAAAGGCGCTGGAGAGAGGCGGGTGTCTACCCACACCCGGAGGGGAGCCCACGGTGTCAGGGGAGGGGTGTGGGGAAGCGTTTAGTTCCCAAGAAGCACCAACTTTGAAGTGAGACGGCGCGGGGGTTACACCCCAGCTCTGCTACTGACCAGCTAGGTGACCATCACAAGTTAGTGATCTCTAAGTCTCAGGCTGCTCATCTGGAAGACGGGAGTAATGACAGTAAGAGTCCACGAGGTGTGAGTCACTGAAGCAAAAAGCTTTAGGCCAGTACCTGGGGGGTGGGTGAATGCTGGGGTAAATGCCAACCACTTCTGCAGGAAGCAGTGAGAAAAAAAGAGAGAAATTAAAAAGGAGTGAGAAGAAGGAGAGGTAGGTGGGGTGGGTTGTGCAGAGACAATGGAGCCCCCTGGCAAGAGGAGCCACTGTTACTCTGCAGGAAACCTGTATGCCTGATAACAGCACTGCTAAGGGGGTGGGGAAAAGACCACTTTAGGGGGGCAGTACAGAAACATATATTACATTATATATCAAATGAAAGATACTCAATATAGTAATACTAAATATATGTACATATATATAATATTGGGGCTTCCCCAGTGGCTCAGTGGTAAAGAATCTGCCTGCAATGCAGAAGACACCGGAGACATGGATTTGATCTCAGGGTCAGGAAGATCCCCTGGAGGAGGGAATTGGCAAGCCACTCCAGTATTCTTGCTGGGAAAAATCTCATGGACAGAGAAGCCTGGTGGGCTATACCATCATCCATGGGGTCACAAGGAGTTGGACACGACTGAAGAGACTGAACACACACACTCGTATACAATTTTAAAATTTAAAATGCACATGGCCTTTGAGCAAGCACTTCCCTCCCTAGAGATCTATTCTAAGGATACATTTGTACACTCACAAAGATTTAAATACAACAATATTTGTTCATCACAACATAGTTTGTAGTAGATTAGAAGCAACCTAAATGTCCATCACAGGCACTTGTTAAATAAATTATGGCACATCCATAGAGTGGGATAATACATAGCTGTGAAAACTGTATGTACCAGTCTGAACAAGATCCAAGGTAAATTAAGTGGGAAAATAAGGTGTCAGACAGGTTCTAGCTCCCACAAGCTGATAACCAGTAGCCTGAGGGTTGGAGGCTGGGAAGAAAATGCGTTTTTCGAAATGTGCTTATTTATTTATTGGCCATGGCATGCAGTTACAGGGTCTTAGTTCCTCAACCAGGGATTGAACCCACACCCTTGACAGTGAAAACATGGAGTCCTAACCACTGGACCACCAGAGAATTCCCTGGAAAAAAAATTTTGACCCCATCCCTTGGCATGTGGGATCTTAGTTCCTTGACTAGGGATCAAACCCTGGGATCAGCCCCATGTCTCCTGCAGTGAAAATGTGGGGGCTTCCCCACTGAACTGCCAGGGAAGCCCCTTCCTGGATTTTAAGTTTTATTTATTTTTAATTTAAATAGAAGAGGTGCATGTGGCTAATGGCTACATATTTGGATGGCACAGAAATCTCTCCAAGGAACCAAACAGCTCAGCCATTTCAACCTTCATCTAAGGAAGACCAAACCCAGAGAGACTGCCATCAACACTGCTGAGAACTCCAGTTACCTGCGGTAAAGGCACAGCCTCTTTGCCCAGAGTGGATGCTGCTGGAAAACTTGGTTAGAGAGAAAACTGGAGGACTTTTCTAGCAGAACTAGAACCGTCTTGAATGGAAGCGTGTCAGGGATGCCTGTAGCTTACCTGGATGCCAGTTCTTTTAGAAAGATCACCTGGGTAACCACGTATCAAAAAGCACATCTTTGGCTTTGAGCTCAGTGGTCAGTTCCAGCTGGGAAGAATTTAATAATGCCATAGGTGATTAGAGGCAATGGATTTGGGCATCCACTTGGCAGTGGTACCCTGAAAGCCTAAGATGTGTCAGGGTCTGGAGAAACAGGGATGCACAGACCAGGTCCTGGCCCTGGAGCAGCCCACAGTTTCTGGACTGAATCCACAGAGAGGGCTGTAGAGCAGCAGTTCCCAATCTTTTTGGCACCAGGGACTGATTTCATGGAAGACAATTTTTCCATGGACCAGGGTGGAGGCAAGGAGTGCTTTCAGGATAATTTAAACACATACATTTATTGTGAACTTTATTTCTATTATTATTACATGAGCTCCACCTCAGATCATCAGGCATTAGATCCCAGAGGTTGGAGTCCTGCTGTAGACAGTGATGCTCCTTCACAAAAGAGCCCAAGCAACGAGGTGTCAGGGACCCTAGGAACTTGATTGACAGCCCTCCCCTGTATCAAAGGCACAGATGAGGCTTCCAGACCACAGCCTCGAAGCCCTGTGCTCAGCTGCTGGTGGAGCGTGGAAGGCAGCTGCCAAAGGAACACTTTGACCATCTTCTATCATTCCTTATGCCTCCATAGCCCAGAAGTCAGATAAGTCACCTGTGTTATTGCTCAAATCACCTCCCTAGGGCTAGGGTAATTTTCATCAGTTTTCCTTTAGAGGCTCAGATGACCCTAAATTCATTTGTTTAAATTGAGTTTACACACAGCAAAGCACATAACTATTAAATGTACAGTTGATGAGTGTTCACACATACACATGTTCACACATCTACTCCTATGCAACCACTACTCAGATCCAAATAGAGAATATTTCCAACACCCTAGAAGGTTCCTCATACCCCTTTCCAGTCAATACCCCAGATAACCACTATTCTGACCTCTCCCACCCTAGGTTAGTTTTACCTGTTCTAGAACTTCATACAGGTAGAATCATACACTATGCACTTCTGTGCCTGCCTTAATTGGGTCCTCATTCTTGTTGGCAAGAACCATCTATGTTATTCTATGAGGCAGTCCAGTACTTTATTCTTATTGTCAGTGGCATTCCATTATAGGAATATATGACAATTTATTAATTCTCCTACTGATGGACATTCAGGTGTCTGCCAATTTTTGACTCATGTGAAGAAAGTCGCTGCCAACATTCTTGCACATCTTTTGGTACAAGAAAGCACTCACTTCTGTTGGGTATATCCCTGCAAGTGGAGTTAACAAAGCCTGTGTTTTCCTGAAGGTCACAGGACTTGGTGACTCCAGTTTCCCAGCAATAGGGTTTTGAGGTAGGGGTGGGGAGTCAGCTTTGAGAGTTCTCTTGAGAAACTGTGCCCTCACTGGCTGCAGAGAGGAGAGAAGTTCGTATCAGAAAAGGAGGTTGGAATTCCCTGACAGTCCAGTGGTTAGAGCTCCACACTTCCACTGCAGAGAGCACACTTTTGATCCTTGGTTGGGGAAATAAGATCCCATGGCATGGCCGAAAAAAAAAAAGGGGGGGGGTGAGGAGGCAGGGAGAGAGTCAAGCAAAGAATCACAACATGGTTTTCTTTTCTTGTGTGTGTGTGTGTGTAATAAAGTTTTATTAAAGTATAAAGGAGATAGAGAAAGCTTCTGACATAGGCATCAGAAGGGGGTAGAAAGAGTACCCGCCTGCTAGCCTTCAGCTGGATGTTATATAGTCACCAGCAGCCTGTTAACTTAGAATGGCACCAGGCCCCTCACCCATAAGATGTATTTTGGGATAACCTTGGCTCCAAATGGTTGTCTTGGGCCATAAAATGATTAACTTGAATCTTGAAGAAGGGCAGGTCACCATACAAAAAGTGTCATTTACATAGATTAGAGGAACAATATAGGAGTATAACATACTGGTTTATCAAGTAGGTTCTGAGCCCAAAAGGCGGAACCAACTTGAGGACAGAGTTTGGGGTGGATGCATACAACATGGTTTTCAAATCAAGGCCATATGACAATGACATCAGAAATATGTCTACGTGAATGAAGGCTGGGAGGACAGCGGAGCCCAGGGAAACAGAAGCCTTTGGTTTGTAAGGTGGAGAACGTATAAGGAAGACGGAAGAACAACTAAAGTTCCCAGGGGATTTTTGTTTAATTTACCCCATAGAAAATAAATTTCTTCTAATTTCTTATCTTCTTGGTAACCCAAATATCATGCTTGCTTCAAACAAACTGCAAAGCTCAGTATTTGCCTGCAAGGATGTTTCCAGCCTTGCGGAAGCCTCCCTGTAGCTCTTGACGAGTAACCACTCTTGGTTTCTACCATCATAGATTTGTTCGTGCCTATTTTAAACTTTATTTACACATATTCTGACAGTTTATGTCAGCTTCTACCGGGCTTTTGTTACGCATCAAACACATTGCTAATACTATCAAATGGTACCTCATTTGATCCTTCCAACAATTTGTTCCCCCTTTAACTGGAGAGAAAACCAAGTTCAACAAGGCTAAGACTCCTACCCAAGGCCACAAACCTATCAAGAAGCAGAGCCTGGGTTCAACCTTGAGTCAACACCCATCACATTAGCGGGACTGTCCCTTGTCCTGGGAAACCCCAGAGTCCCAAGCAAACTGGATGGTTAGCCACCCTAGTTCAAACTCGATTGGAGTCTTAATCATCAGCCTGGGATCTCTTCTTTGGGCTTAAAATTTCACCAGACACTGTATGTGTTGTTAGCACAATCTCAAGGGGAATGTTTTGTCTCAAAAAACCTCTGTGATATCAGAATTTTACTTGGTTTTGTTTGTTTGTTTCTTTCCTTTTTTGGGGGGGGGGCAGTTACTCCATTTTGAAAAAAGAGATTTCATTGAAAGTAAATCTGAGTTGGGTAAAAATAAAATTATTGATATTCAAAGAGAATTCTAGGACTTCCCTGGTGGTCCAGTGGTGAAGACTCTTGCACTTCCAGTACAGGGAGCACAGATTTGATCCCTGGTTGGGGAACTAAGATCCCACATGCTGTGCAGTGGAGCAAAAGAAAAAACAACAGTAAGAGGATTCTAGCATTTCAATCTCCCAAAGAAGGTTTTATTGCTTTGCCCAGTATCCATGCACTGGAAAATAATTTAAGACAGTCCCTGACTTCCAGAAGCTTGTCATTTCTCTGGGCAGTGAAGAGTAAAACTTAGGGAATAAAATTAGAGGGTAACAAACAATAATAATAATCACCAATATCTGAGTGCTTACTGTGTACCAGAGGCCTTACATCTTCTATCTCATTTAATCTTCACAAGACAGCTGTGACATATATAACTGCAGTTATACCCATTTGAGGGAGGAAAGGAAGACTTGGTGAGGTTAAGTGATTTGCTCAAGGGGGAAAAAGACTCATTGAATTGTATGCATATAGCCTTAAGATTTTTGTACTTAAGTGAATTATACCTCCAAGCTGTGTTTATTGAATGGGAAACAATTGAAGATGGGGGACATTTTTCTTTCCTCTGCTCTTGAATATCCTATTCCCAATCATTCTGGGCAAAGTGGAAAAATGTGTCTTGGCTTGTTTCATTTCAGTCATCATTCAGGTCAGCATGGCACTGCTAGTCTCAGTGACGTGTGCAAATAAGCACAGCTCGTGGCTGTGAAGTCAGAGCCCAGCCTTGCAGGAGACACAGGAGCGGTCACAGGTCAACCTGCCTGGCCCCCACGCTGCACACAGTGTTGGCCCGTCTTCTTACTGTAGTCAGTCCTGCCAGGAACACGCAAGGGTACCCATCTCCTGAGTCCTCAAGGCTTGCTTCTCAGTCTCCCCAGCACCCCTAGACCTCATCCCCTCTCAGCCCGCCTGCCCTGCCACCCACCCATCTCTGCTCTTCGTGTTTGTGGTCCCCCATCCAGAGGTGCCTTCATCATCCCTTCTTGACATGTCGACTTTCATTTTCCTAGGGCGAATCTCATTTGACAATCTCCTGCCCATATTTCTAAGCTCTCTGGGTCTTGCTGTGCTATTTCTCTGTCCTCTCTGGGATTTGTAACACCAATCATCTGTAGGTTTCATTAACATGCTGTTTACCCCTGTCTTTCAGATCATTAATGAAGATGCAGAGTGAGACACCAATTCTCCCGGCCCCCACCACGTGCCCCCTCCCCTGCCCGGTGCTGCTAGAATCATTATCCTTCCTGGTGTGACAGGGTCAGAACCAAACCAATTTGCATCAATCTTTGGCGATGTTGTGAAGTGTCGCCTGCCCTGCAATCCTCATGTTGTAACAAGGGCTTCAGCTGTCTGTTCTGGAGTGCTCCTCCTCTCCTTCAGAGGGCTATCAGGTCTGGCCCACACAGCTGAAAGCCCCAGCGCTAAAGGAACGCTTAGGCAGGGTTCACGGCTGCACGTGGCTGACATTTTCCCTTTGTTTTGCATCCCAAGATAGACAGAAAGTAGCCCCTCTTTTGGGAAACAGGATGGACAAGTGTACATACCGGCAAAGTGGAGGAGGGAGTGGGTGTGGCAGGCACAACATTTTTCATTCTCATCATGACATCTATTTCTGCTGAAGGAAAATGAGGAGTAAGACTCCTTTGGACTCTCCAAGGCTTAGTCAGGTGCCTGGGCTTGTACAGTCCGGCTGCCAGAGGCTGAATGAGTGAGTCATTCCTCAGGGACCAAGTCTGTTCTTCTCCATGATTTTTAGAAGGTAATTAGTTAATTAGGCTTCGCTGGGTCTTAGTTGCACCATGCAGGATCTCTGATCTTTGTTGTGGGGCGTGGGATCTAGTTCCTTGACCAGGGATTAAGTTTGGGCCCCCTGTTTTTGGAGCACGGAATCAGCCACTGGATGGACCATCAGGGAAGTCCCTCTTTACAATTTTCTATGTCCTCTGGCCCTGATGCTTTCATCTTTTCTTTATCAATTCCATGACTCTGAATCTCATCTTGCGGAGAAACTGACTTTATGTACACACTTGTCTGCCCATAAAGGTGAGAACCACCTCCTACACATCCCTTGAGTCCCTCAGATCCCAGCTTGCAGAAAGACTTCATTCCCTTTCTTGATGGAGCAGTACCTTGGTCTGCTGTGAACACGGGTGTCACTCCAGACTCTGTCCTGACCCACGCCGACTCCTCTGACTCCTAAATCATCTTTTTTATGTTCTCTCCCAATTGGGAACAGGAAAGTGAACAGAAAGAAAGCAGTGAATGAAACGCTCACAAACACAGCATCTGAAGCAGTGTTCTGTGAGCCCCAGAAATGGGAAAAATAAAGGGTCTACAACAAAACTAGGTCAGATGTAGTTTTCTCAGTGTAAGAAGGGACTGAAGAAAAACTCATTTTGCAATTCTGATCAAACACCTATTGAGTGAAGCTCTTTCTGTTCCAAAGCAAAAGCTCTGTGGAGTAACGAGAGGGGATGGGTCATGGGACAGGGCTGGTTAGGGAAAAAGTTGTTCTACACACTCTACATGTGATGGAGTGGACAGTCTAGGGCAGGAGTGGATGCTCAGTAGGTGCCTAGTAAATACTTCGAGGTTTACAGATTGACATTTTCAAAAACAAGATTTAATATGACTACCATAAAGGCTTGTTAGTAGCCTGAACTGATAAGGCATTTTAAACTCTGTACACCCAGCTCTAGAGATTTTTTTCCTTCCTATACTATGGAAACAATACAAGCTTCTGGGAAGGAGTCTGGAAAACAGAGAAGAAAATGAAAATTACTCATAACCCTCCAACCAGGCCTCAAGCACTGTTACCAACCTCGGTCTATTTTCTTCCCCCCCACACTCGATATCATGCCACATTTATAATTTTATATCATGCTATTTCACTTCTTAGGATGAATCATTTCTCCCATGATACCATAGCATCTTTGCAAACCTACTAAGTGGTTGCGACTAGTGCACTATGTGAACAGACCATACACACTTGATAGACAGGTTTGAGGGATCTTCGGGCCAGCTGGTTTGTGTGAACAAGGCTGGTGACAGTCAGCAGTTAAGGCTGATGGAGGCGGCAGCAGCAGAGACAGGAGGAGGGGGTCGGGAGCCAAGGAAGATGTTCTCGGGGCTTGCTTTCCCACACGCCCCCCGTCCCTCAGACACTACTTTAGGCTCTGACCCCTGCATACCCTCCTGGCCCTGCCCGCGGCTTCTCATTTCCACTCAGTCTCGAGTCACTGACTTTTCCAACTTGACTCTTCTCAGCTGCTCCTTTGTGTGGAGCCGCTGGCTTGGGCCAGCTTGCCTGCATCTGGGAAGGCCCTGGGATGTGACCTTTAGCCCTGCTTGACCCAGAGGCCTCGGGCCGTGCAGTCAGGCCAGGCTGTTTGCTCTCTATAGACTCCCAGAGGCTGCTGGGGAGCTCAGGCCCAAGAGGACCTGGCTCAGGTCTGGGCAGGGAGCCTCTGGAGAAAGGGCGGTAGAATGGGGACAGAGGCGACAAGGACAGAGCAGAATGGGGAGGAGCATCCCTGTGCGGTGACTAGAGTCCCACGGCTGCTTAGCCTACGTTCGGCCCACCAAGCCTGGTGAGACATGAGACTCAGGGCTTGTGCCAGGCTCAGCATTCGCTCGGAAATCCTCCAGGCTCACAAAGAATACCCTCTCCTCTCTTGCTTATCAGCAACATCTGATCCTCAGGGGCCACTGTCTGTGCAGTCAACAGTGGTATTTCCTGCAGGAACACGCTGGCACAGGCTGATTCAGAGAGCTGAAGGGTGGAGCAGGAGAGGTGTGAACCATCTGTTCTCCCGAAGAGTTGCTGCTGCTGCTAAGTCACTTCAGTCGTGTCCGACTCTGTGTGACCCCAGAGATGGCAGCCCACCAGGCTCCCCCGTCCCTGGGATTCTCCAGGCAAGAACACTGGAGTGGGTTGCCATTTCCTTCTCCAATGCATGAAAGTGAAAATTGAAAGGGAGTCGCTTAGTCATGTCCGACTCTTTGCGACCCCATGGACCGCAGGCTACCAGGCTCCTCTGTCCATGGGATTTTCCAGGCAAGGGTACTGGAGTGGGGTGCCATCGCCTTCTCCCCCGAAGAGTTGAGAAGTGGGTTTTCAGCTTAACTGGCTATTCAAGGTAATCAAAAGTAATCGTATTTTCCCCGCAAGAATGATCACTTTTTTTTTTTTTTGAAGTATTTATTTGGTTGTGCCAGATCTTAGTTGCTTAGTTGTGGGATGTGAACTCTTGGTGGTGGCATGCGGGATCTAGTTCCAACCTGGGATCGAACCCAGGGAACCCTGCGTTGGTAGCAGGGATTCTTAGCTAGTGGACCACCAGGGAAGTCCCAGGATGATCAATTTCTAACATCTACAGGTATAATAAAAAAATTAAACATGGGTAAGATGTGCCATGCACTGTTCTAAATACTCACAAGTACTAATTTAGTCTCCACAATAACCTGAGGAGTTAGGTGCACTGGACCCATTACATAAATGAGTAAATGGAGACACAGACAGCTTAAGCAATTTACCCAAAATGACATAGCCAGCAGATGGCAGAAATAAGACTTGGACCCAGGCGACCTGACATCCAGGTCTTGCCCTTATCCGTGATGCTAGCCTGCTTCTTTAAAATGGAAGCAGTCCCGAGGACACAGGCTCAGAGAGAAGTGACTTGACAAGCTCATCCTTCCTCTCTCAAATCCAAGCTTTTACTATACTTTAGACCAGCAACAACGCTATGAACACTGAGCATCATAGCAGATCATTCCTTCAACAGATTCTTATTAAGTATCTATTATGTGCCAGATGCTGTTCTCAGTTCTGTTTATAGCCAAAGAAACTATAGGAGACTGAACATATCTGGATCAATCCTTTGACATCTCTCAAAAGTTAAATAGTCAAATCATCTCATTACCTCTCTGTTTCTGGGATAGAGACAATGGGGAAAAACAACAAAGCAACTTTGATTCTTTGAGTTTTCTGGCTCCTTGGATCTAGATAATTGAAAGTTTTCTGGTTTTGGAGGTCACTTTCAGAAGCATGCAGTATAGATCAAAACAGAATTCAGAGGGCAGGATAAAGATGAAAACGTGTGTGAGTCCAACTCAACTCAGAGCTTGAGTTTAATTGAGATTCCAGCTGCCACTCTGCCCCACATTCCTTTGTCCCTGACCAAGTTCATGGCTGTATCACCCCCCAGTAATCCCTGTAATGGGCTGCAGTCCTGGGGGAACTGTTTCTGTTTATTAAATGGCCAACCTCTGAGCCACATGGAGTATGGCCAGTCGTGGCTTCCTGCCCTGGCAGCTGATGGGCCACTTTTCTGTTTTAAAAACCAGAAACCTTCCACCAGAGAGAATGCGGATAGCAGGTGGGAGTGGGAAACAGGAGACGGTTTCTGGAAAGGAAGGCCCCTTCCAAGTCATGAGCTGAGAGTAGAATCCACATGCACTCTGAGGGTTTGCTGTCCTTGACATGGTAACTAAGTTGCATAAGGCTTCAACATTATGGGACGGTGCCATAGTTATAGCTGCTCGTGAGGCCACCTTTGAGAAGGGATGAGAAGCCTAAACGGGGACCAAAGGCAGAAGGTGGGAATAAACAGGGCAGAATGGGTATCACCTGAGGGTCAGGAGTTCTCACTGCCTGAGACCCCAGTTTAGGGACCAAGCAGGCCCCAGGGCAGTTTTCTCAAGGCAACTCCCTCTGTGAAGCCCCAGTGTCTGCTTCTAGAAGCTGGAGAAAGTGTGGCAGCTGCTCGTTTAGAGCCCCTATCCCCTCCCGGTGCCCCCTCCCCTTGCATCTGTCTTCTGGCTAGAGTCGTGTGAAGCGGAAGACAATTTGGGGCTTATTAGTGTCCCAGGGAGACATGTAACTTGTGTTGCTGGGACCCAAACAGCAAGAGTCTTAGCGGCAAACTCCAGCCGAGAAAAGACTGAGGAATTGTCTCACCTAATTACGGGGAATGGCCCTCTTTGTGTTTGTGATTCGGTACGGTTGTCCGATCGCTTTTGACGCTTTTCTCCGTTTGCTGGCTCAGGCTATGCTGGAATTGTGCTAATTAGAAGAGAAATGGACAGAGTGATCCTGTCAGCCCTGGTTACTGGTGGGGACAAAGCGGAATATTATTCTGAGGCAGTGTTTTGTGAGGGCCCTTCTTCCAGCTCTCATTAGGAGGAAGGGGCCACAGGAGGGGAAGGTTCCGAATGCCTGGCCTGGCTAATGGAGCATTGGGGTGTTCATGTGCTAATTAACAGGCTCTGCCAGGGCTTGGGAGCCTCCCCCATGCACCTGGTGCCACCTGAAGCCCCCAACCAGCCCTGCTCATGAAGAAAGTTTTGGGCAAAGGGTGGGAAGGGTGGTGGCCTTTCAGAGTCAGGTTCATATCCTTAAAGTGCCCCGAAGCCTAAATAGATAGGAAAAGTCAGTTACTAGCCAGTCAGAGCTTCACGCACCAGGAGAGACCACTGATTGCCCACCCTTTGGGGGTGGAGGGTACAAGGTCCTCCTATGAAATGAAGCCCATGCAAGGCCAGGTAGTCCAGTAGCTCTCAGAGAAGGAAAAAAAAGAGACACTGTAGAACATAACCAAATGCTTGGAGATGGAGTTTGTGTAGAAGTTGAAAGCTGGTAAGAAACCCTGTCACCTGACCCCCCAGGACCATCCACCTTGGCCCACTGCCCGTGTCTTCCCTTCCTGCGCCGCATTACCTCCCCGTGATGCCTGAATCCTGCTGGAAACAGAAGAGATTGGAGCATCCCTCTGGAAACGCAATTTCTTGGCTTTATCATAAAGCCTCAATGGAAGTCCAAATGCCCCAGGGGCAATGAAAAGACTTTCACCAGCTCCATTTGCGCTGCTCAGAAGGCAGAGGGCCAAAAACAAGGAGCAATTAGCAGTTGTCCATTAAAAAAAAATACAATGAAAATAGGTAACAAAAGATAAATTAATCATAGCATTTTGATATCAATGCAGTTGATATCCTTGAACTTCTACTGCTCCAACAAAGGAAAGAAAGTCAAGCAGATCAGCTGAGCCTGAAACCTCAGAGACTGGAGAGAGCAAGCAGCAATGAGACTCTTGGTGAGAAAAAAGTAGAGTAAGAGTTTGAAATTGTGTCTCCGGGCACCAGCGCTATGCTTCTGCTCGCAGCCAACAGATGCGAGGCATGGATGGTGTTTGGAACAGCAAAAGGAAAGGGAAAACAAATGTGTAGGTAAATAATCATTTGTGAGAAAAATAATCTCTGAAGATTTAAAGCAACATATTTGTCATGCTATACCTTTTCAGTTGGTCAATCAGCCATGCTTTTCCTTTTTTAAAAAAATAATTTCATTTATTTACTTTTAGTTGTGCTAGGTCTCCATTGCTGCGTGGGCTTTTCCCTAGTTGCAGCAAGTAGGGGCTACTTTTGAGTTGCGGGTTCGAGGGCTTCTCATTGCGGTGGCTTCAGTGGTTGCGGCTCCCAGGCTCTAGAGCACAGGCTCAACAGTTGCAGTACATGGTGTTAGCTGCTCCAATGCATATGGTATCTTCAACAGACCAGGGATCCCACCCATGTCTCCTGCATTGGCAGGCAGATTCTTTACCACTGAGCCACCAGGGAAGCCCCAGTCCTGCTTTTCTAGATCAGAGAAATTGACTGTCCATCCAGATGTATTCTTGGGAATCAGTGATGAACCAATGATGCTAAGCAATTTGCTTTCCTTAAAAGGGAATGTTTTCTCTAAAAGGGCATGCTCTGGATCCAGCGATCCCACTGCTGGGCATACACACCAAGGAAACCAGAATTGAAAGAGACACGTGTACCCCAATGTTCATTGCGGCACTGTTTATAATAGCCAGGACATGGAAGCAACCTAGATGTCCATCAGCAGATGAATGGATAAGAAAGCTGTGGTACATATACACAATGGAGTATTACTCAGCCATTAAAAAGAATACATTTGAATCAGTTCTAATGAGGTGGATGACGCTGGAGCCGATTATACAGAGTGAAGTAAGCCAGAAAGAAAAACACCAATACAGTATACTTACACATATATATGGAATTTAGAATGATGGTAATGATAAACCTGTACGCAAGACAGCAAAAGAGACACAGATGTATAGA
>SJXQ01004676.1:175306-195616 GCA_006408695.1 Aepyceros melampus
TTTTTCTGTACTAAATCAACAGTAAATGTCACACATTTTCAGTGAATAAAATTTTGCCATCAAATACCATTTGTGATTATTTAGAGGAATTTTACTCTTTATGGTAATATTATATGCCTTTCAGAGGAAAATCTACATTACTTCATTGGTGGAAATTACAGACCTTTCCCCTTTTAAAAATTGTGGAACCAGCAAAACATCTGAGAAAGAGAAAAGCTAAATAAAAATGCAATATAAAGTTAAAAAAAATAAAAATAAAAGGGCATGCTCTGGTCTGGAGCAGGTAAACCATCAATGAGTGACAGCGGTAGTACTGGTTAAATCAGTACTTCTGTTTGTGAACAGAGTGTAAAGGAATGTATAATAAGGGTTTATAGCAAGTGGCAGAGAAATATTTGCTTTTGCTATGTCATGTTTAACTGGAAGCATGCAAACAAACAGGTCATGAACCTCCAGTTCAAAGAAGCCACTGAATGCTGTGAGAATGCAGGGGGAAGGATTATGCCTAGATGGACTATGAGGTTTTACAGGAAGAACAGGCTGATGGGCAGGAAAAGGATCCAAGGCTTCTAGGAACTCAATGGCACCCACAAAGGCATGTAAGTGAGGAACTGGGAACTACTCAGATTAACTGGGACAGAGACTTCATACACTGGAGAGAAAGGAGACCAAACTGGAGGGTTATTTAGGGTTACACGCAGAGAGTGTTAAATGCCAGGAGGACGGATCTAGCCTTTATTAGCAGATGAGGGGAGGTATGGAACAGTGAGTAGGGTGGCTGGTAGCTGGAGACCACGTGGTAGAGAAGGGGAGGTATGGAACAGTGAGTTGGGTGGCTGGTAGCTGGAGACCATGTGGTAGATGATCACAAAGCCCCACATCGCCCAGCGTGCTATTAAAGGGAAGACAGTGGGTCATCTGCTGTTATAGCTGTGCTTTCTGATGAGGTCTGTGCTTTAAATATGCAAGTTGGCCTTTCGAGGAAAAACTCACTCTCCTAATAAAAGGTGAATATTTATTATGATGACACAGAAACCACCATACACAAAAGTACAATCCTCTAACACCCTAAAATACATACATGCGCACACTGTACATAAATTTATATTATTAATATAAAAATACATCAATAACATTTCTAAGGACAGAAAATACAAAACCAATAAATATTGCAATTCTAAAACATCTACATATATTAAGTGCTGGTGGATAAGATGACAGTAAAAGGAAGAGGCCAAAGCAGACCCCAAAACCAGTTTACAGACTGGAGTTGGTTTGAGGGAGGTACCCCAATGTTCTCCATCTATTTCTCAATTTCCCCAAGCACTTAGAAGTGCCTGACACCATCAACTCTCAAAAACCAGAGCAAGTTAGAATCTGACATTGTGGCATTATTTTTTTGCACAGCCCTCCTTCCTTCTCTCTCCCCATCTTTTACATTCTTTAACCGCATTTAAGATAAAGGAATGTCAATGATAAGCTTTACTTAAAATCAAAACCTCTCTAGCCTAACCTTATATATCGCATCCAAACAGAATGTTTTCCTTCTCATACTCTTTTAATGTCTTGTGTTAAATTCCACCCACCCTGATCAATAAGTAGAATTGCATGGATGGTCAAAGGAAGCAAATGAAAGAAAAATCCAACCTTAATTCTAGCATGGGAAACAAGGCAGAAGTGTCAGAAAATGGCTAATGGACCAGCTATTAAACTAAGTAGTGCTGTGCCCTAGCCAGACACTCAGCATCCAGACCTTGACCACAACATCCCTAGCATCTAAACACTAACACACTACTGCCACATGGATCTTCTTTTCATAAAGTTTAGGAAACCCCATGAACTTCTCAAAATAACAGAAGCTGGGGGCTAACTTACAAGACAAAATAAGGAGAATACTTATAATCAATTTTAAACACGGGCTAGATTTTCAGGTCTTAACATAGATAATGGACAAAGAGCTCCATAAGAATTATAGAGTCAAGAAATTCTTTCTCTTGTGTGTATTTCTGTTATATGAGTGAATTATTTAATCTGTGCTATGAGATGGGATAGCGGGGCAGGCAAAATATTGCCACCATTCCACAGCACATTCCCTTAAGGTCAATTACAATTTCTAGTTTTTAATCAAATGGGAACTTCTGCACTCAATCCCCTTCTCCCATCTTTCAGGCCATAACTACTTTCTCATTTGAATCTGTAACAAATTAAGCAGAACTCAAAAGTCCTTTCCATCATCTTTAAGCTAGTCTTGATATCTAGAACCCAATGCAACCCTGCATGTGCCCTTCACTGTACAAGCTAACCCCAGGAGGGACTTGGTATACAGGGATCCCGCTCTCTGGAGTCAGACACATGCGGGGCCTTGGATGTGGGGAACAGAAGGCATTGAGGATGCGACTATCATGAGAGGTGTAGAATTTCAAAAGCATTTCTCTAGCTTGGGATTCCTGGAACCTAGTATACATTGGTGGGTTTGTAGGTCAAACTGAACCCTGACCTGAATCTAACTGGTCCAGAACCTAATTGGCCTCTGGTCTCCTAGCATCATAAATACTTCCTAAAAGATGAAGTACAATTCAAAGGAACTCGTCCAATCAACATGTCTCAACTGACTTTGCCATCACTGAATCAAATCAACTGTAAGATCCTGGAGCTCCTGAATCACTTCTGGAAATGAGAAAGCAGGACTTTGACCTTTAAGAATGATATGCTCTCTGGTGTCACCAGCATCCAAGGTTGAAACGGTCAAAGTCTGGAAGCTGATGGAATAACTGCACCGATCCTTGGGTAGAACAGATTCTTCTCTTGCTGCCGAACATCCTCAGAGGCGCAGAGTGCCAGAAGCAGGGGAGAGGGTGAATTCTGGAGTGCACCCTCCGGCCTCTGGTCAGGAAGCAGTGGGGTGTGCATCTTCAGAGCTGCACTGGGAAGGAAGCACGGTTCCGGGCCCCAGGACATCCTGTCCATAAGCAGCTGCTACTTCTTGGGCTTCTCTAGAATGTTGAGGAACTTCCCCCGTGTCATCTCTCTGGCTGGAATCACAAAGTACATGAAAGATCAATGAATACCTAAACTCTGAAAAAGGGTTCCCAGGAAGACTTAATTTGAGAATGAGCATTGACATAAATTGCATACAAAGTTGCTATCCTAACAGATTCCATCCCTGCTAACCTCCAAAAAGAGGGAAACACAAACCACTCTTGACAACTATAGTAATTACCAACACTGTCCTGAAGTTGGTAATTACTATAAAGTGCAGGCCAACTGGGGAAATTTTTATCATTTACCCTTTTAAAAAAATCACTAGGGAGCTTCCCCCCAAATCCCCCTCTCCCTCAAGAATGTAACCTAAGACTCATGTTCATTGTCTCAGGAGGTTTGCTTCTGGAGGTTAAAATCCAACCAAGATCACATCTTTTCTAGATTGTTGGTCTCTGGACATTTATAATCTCAAATCAAAATTAGAGATCATTTACCCCATCTCTCAGGAGTGGTAGTCCCTGGACACTGTAATATAACAGGGTTTATATTCCCTCAGTGCAGTTCATCTGTGGATGGAGTAATAAAGTAGGGTTTATAGAGCTTTGGTCTTCTCTCTCTTGGCATTGTCAGTCCTTAGATATTTAATATAGCCAGGCAAGGTTTATGTGTCTTTCTCTGACTTTCAGCACCATCAATCTTTGAATGCTGTAGTTACAAGAGAGTTTATACAGCTACTTTCCTACATATGAGGCTCTGAAAATGAAAGTAAAACATTTCTCAATTACAAGACCCACTCCAGAAGCCCCCAGTTTTAGCTTGGTCAAGCAAATTCTCAAAAATCATACGTGGCATAATCCCCTTCATCCTTATCCCTATGTCTCTTAAATGGATCCTCTTTTTATGTCTCTTAAATGGATGTAACAGTGCTGAAAGTTTTCTACAGCTGGCCCTGGAGTCCAGAAGTCTGGAGCCACACAGTGGACACATAGCAGGCTGCAGTGCCCTCTGGCCTCCCAGGGATATGTCTCCATCTTGGCCAAAGGAGAGAGATGACTAGGGAGGCACTTGCTGAAGGACTTTCACCCTAGGCTCCGTGCTTTCTTTCCCAGCAGAGCAAATGGTGCTACATGACGGGTGCTCACTTCCCACCCCTACCACCCATATTGAATAGCTCTTGGTTTAGTTCTACAAAAAATAAAACAGTACAAACTTGGTAATTACAGGAAAGTTTTAGGTAACTGTAGTCTCCTCATTCCCCATCTTTCACAAGTTCAAAGCTCCAACAAAGGAAAAGGAAGTCCCATTAACTAAAAATGGAAGCCCCAGTGCTGGGTCTTGTCTCATGTGCCCACAACCCTACCCTGGCCAAAATCAAACTGACCATTCCTTCAGTGGGTTTATGCCAAACTCCATACATACAAAGTTCCTATAAGACTTGCAATTACTTGTTGATTGATTGTACTCCTTCATGGAAATGCAGGAACTGAGGGCAGAGGTAGTATTTTACTACTGTTTATATCCCCAGCACCTAGCACAGCACTGAACCCAGTATCTGCTGATAAATGCTGGCTAGATGAATGATGATACACAAAAGAACTGGAACCAAGTAGGCACACAGTAAAGTCAGTTTCCTTCCCTTCCACAGACAAACAGTAAGACTTGTTAGTGACCCTCACTGCTCCACTCTCTACATTGTGGGATTTTTTTAAAATTTACCTTGTTTGTTTGGCAGGAAAGTCATTTCCTTTGATGAAAGTAACACCAGATTTATGGAGAGATCCAGGCACAGGACTAACTAATAGAAATCCAAACAAGTGTTTTCTTGACCAGGGGAGGCAGCATGGACTTCTTTCAGAGAATACAGGCTCTGAATTAAGTCCCAACTCTAGTATTTGTCAGCTGGGTGACACCTTGAGTTGGGTAGGATCTCTGAGCCTCAGTTTCCTCATCTGTAAAATGAGTAGCATAGCAATGCCACCTGCTCTGCCCTCTTGGGTATTCAGCCATGATCATGCTTAGTGCAGGGGTAATATTATTAACACATCACCTTTCAGAGGAAGTTGGTAGTCTGCTGCTTCCCTTGTAGGCAGTATTTCCTACTGCATACAGTAGAGTGAATAAGTGAGTGGATTGTGATAAGGCAGACTAGCAATCTCAAACATCCCAATTCTTGGAATCTTCCCCTCAGCCTGATCCTATAGGAAATGACTACTTATACTTTTGTTCAGAGTGGGTCTCATCATTTATTCCTCCTTGGATAGGTTTTCTGTCTATTTTCCAGTGCTTACTAATGACCTTAAACACAGCATCCAATGATCCTGCAGCATGGCTAGAAGCAGGTGCTTTAGAAATCAGACTTGGGTAATAAAAAAAACTCAGTGGGTAGAACTGAGCCTTGTTCCAAAAATCCTGGGCTAAGAGCACTGTACTGATCTTACTAATTATTTCTGCCTCTTGTACTTCATATAACCCAATCTTTACTGTTTTTTCCCCAAATGGGAAAATGACCAATATTTTAAGACCTAAAATTTTACAAGATCCAATCTATTTGAGGTATCAAACGGATTTAAAAAGAGAAATAAACGAATATTCGAAAGTCTCTCAGTGGCAAGCTCTCCTTGAATATAACCAATCCTTTTTAACAACCCCCTTTCCACTCAATCATTCCTCCCCCTTCAACCTAATCTAAGTACACAGAGCTGCAGCAAAACCACCGTAAAAGTAGAAGTAATTCAAAAGACATCATCTTCTACATGGGAGGGGAGAAAGTTTTCCTACTCGCTGGTCCTATATAGGAGATATACGAATTCCTGACATAGCTGCTCCTTAAAAGAGGGCTGTACCCTATAAATCACACCCTAAGCAACAACCCCTTTCTGTGCACAGAGAAATTGCTGTGGGTCAGCGGCTGCTCCAGAGCACGTGCCCTCCTGTTCTCTTGTCATCAGAGATGTTAACATTTCTGATTAATTCATATACCCCTGGTTTTATTCCTCATCTCTTTATCCTTGGCTCTCCTGTTCTACTGCAGTATGAAGATTCTTACCGACCTGCTACAGTAATCACCGCCCACTAACTGCACCCCCCAAACCTAGTGAAATTGTTTAGTGATGCCAACCGCGCTTTTAATTTGCAAGACATCAGACACAGAGGTAATTTATACCAACATCTGTTCATTTTTGACTTCTGAAACAAACTCGCACATGCTGCTACAAAATCCCATTAGGAGTAGAGAGACAGCCTTCTGCTACTATTCCGTACTCCTCTTATAAACACACACACACACACACACACCCCTTCCAGCATGGTTTTATATGTAAATATAGTTTACTAAAAAACTCCCACCAAAGATCTCAAATCCCGTTGGGGAAAAACCTTTAGATAAGACGACAGCTTGCTGACAGAGGAGATGAAGGTATTTCTACGTCCTCCTGCCTGGTTCCATCCCTTCTTCTCAGTATAATCCTTGCATTAATAGTCAGGGTAAGATTATACGCCCTCAGCTTGGCAATTCTGATTTCTGCCTTCTCTCCTGCTTCGTTTTCCCCCACAATGTTTCAGAAGACCGTCCTGGGGACAATAAAATTGCTAGAGTTTTATCTGGAATCAATACCATTTCTTAACTATCTTCTAGTTCCGGATTAATTCTCTAGGATTATAAGACTCAACAGAAAGGCAACACTGCTACCACAGTCTATAATCACTAAGCCAGGAGGGATCCATTGGTCCTCAGCCACCACAGTGTATGCTGTGCAGAAGAGAAGCACGACCTCCACACCAAGCTGTGATTTACGGGCCCTGCTAGGCTAGGCATAGACCATAAACTGAGAAAGCCACAATCAAGACTCTCACCAAAGGGTGAGCATGTGAACTGCTGCGGAATGAGCAACAGGGGACAACGTGTACACATTTAAAGACAACAAATGGATAAACTAAAATCAACTTCCAGGTTGATGTCGGTTCTATTACTCCTTCACAGGTTCCCTAGGGCTGTCAGGTTCATGGCAGTTGTAAATACCTGGGTACACGTTAGAGAGGTCAGGGCTGAAGGGAGGGCTCCATCCTGCTTGCGGTGAAGGTGGTGTGTGCTTGAATGTAATCTCTTCTCTAGACTCTCCAATTCCTCCAGCCTACACTCAGCCTTGCCTCTGGCTCCCTTTCCACAATGACTATCCCCAAACTGCCTTCTCTGCAGTAAATTTTCTGGTGGCTGGTTGAAAAAGATTTCAGTGGTACAGATTGATTTCTCACCGGTGAGGGGATGAGGGATTACCAGAGGCACCCTGGTTAACGAGATTGGGTGCACAAGCTCTCACGAGACCAGCCCTCTCTGCCAGGGCTCTGCACCTTTCGCCCATGACATATGGGTTTCATTACGGAAAGATTTTCCAGATTATAACTTTGAGGCAATTGCCTGATAAAATTCTGCTTGGCTTTAAGACAGGAAACAATCGAAAGATTAAGTAACTTTTAATGAAATGGAAGAAACTCACAGCATTTGGTTTTCAGTTCTAATGCAACTATTTTAAATATTTCTGTGCCTCAATATAATTAAAAATATTAGTGAGGTGGAGGAGAGTTACTTTTCACTGGTTCTCTCACATCCTGAAGAGCAACAACAGACTGTTTAGGAGACTCTAATATGAGTGGCCAGGAAACAAAGGAGACAGCATAATGTTGTGAAAAGAGCAGGGCTTTTATTTTTTTTTAATTTTTTGGCCGCGCCATGCAGCTTTCGGGACTAGTTCCCCAACCAGGGACTGAACCCAGGCTCCCAGCAGTGCAAGCGTGGAGTCCTAACCATTGGACTGCCAGGGAATTCCCAAGAGCAGGGTTTTTAGCATTAGCCAGGCTTGGGTTCAAAATCCCAGCTCCCATACTGAGCCTGAGCCACTGCGGGCAAGTCGCCAGAGTCATCTCTCTGTGTTTCAAACACCTCATCTGTTCAAGGTGGGGTTAATACAAGGGTCACACAGGCATTTGGTAAATGCTAGCTACTGTATGACTCTTTCTTTCATGTCAAACAGGAAGTTTATTTAAGCCACAAGATGCTTAATGGGAAAATTATCAAGGATTCATTTCTCTTAGAGCAATTTATCCCTGCTTTAAGACAGATTGCCCTACACATAACAGCTAATGTACAAAAAAGTTAAAAACCGCCTTGGGTTTTACAGTGATAAAGTGAAAAATATTAAAAAAATTCTCCAACTTAACAGGAGAATTGTATGCAAGGAATTTTGTTTGTTTTCTGTTAAACAGTGAAAGCAAAATAACTTACTGGAATATGAAAGACAAGGGCTGAATGAACATGCCACTGATGGAGGAAAGGAAGGGGATTGTCACAGAACCAGAATTCTGCCCCAGTTGTTGTCCATCAAAACATAACATTGTATTTAGTTTTTTTTTTTTTTTTTTTTAAAGGGGGTGGGTAATATGCTCATCTACATCACCAGTTACTTGAAGTACAGTAAAGAGTGAGGAAGGCATACAGGAAAAAATAGAAAAAGCCACACTGTAGCAGTGAGAATGTGGGAGAACCAACTGCAGCCTTCTAGCTGAGCATATCTTCTTGGTCTGAGGGAACTGACTTCTGGAGTAAAGAGCAAGTTCCCTTCAAAGCAGACACCTCCTGTCTGCTTTGAAGGGAACACACCGACTGCATCTTGGCTAGTACAGTATGGATTTCTCTGTTCTTTGTTGTACTCCTTTCTCACTTCTTTATTGCACTTCAAGTAACTGGTGATGTACATGAGCATATTCCTTTAAAACAAAAAAACCCCCAAATGACCAATGTTATGTTTTGATTGACAACAAATGGGGCAGAATTCTGGTTCTGTGACAGTCCCCCCTTCCTCATCAGTGGCGTGCTCATTCAGCTCTTGTCTTTCATATTCCAGTAAGTTATTCTGCTCTTACAGTGTGTCTGCTTCATGAATTGGCTGCCCATTAAACTGGAATCTAATCTACCTGATTGACAAACCCTCTTTTACAGTAAACCTTCATTAGTTAACTAAGCGGTATATGCTTAATCTGTGTGCCACAGAACTGTCCTGCCCTGCCACCTTCAAATTAACAGGATGACTGTTCTTAGTTTTCATTAATATGATGACTCCTTCCTTGGGCATCCATCGGCCACAAGAACCAATGGCATCTCCTCAGCTGCCATGTCGCAAAAGAGGTACCAGGTTAGTCCCGACTGAGCATACAAGCAGCACCAGGAGTGGCAAAAACAGGATGAACTATTTATTTTTTAAAAGATCTCAAACGTGAAGGGAAACACGACTGTCTTGCATTTGTGTAACAGGTTTACTCTGGAGGCTCAAACCTGGGTACTAGTTGGGGCAGCAATTTTCTTTAACTGTATGATCAGCTCCTTCTCGTAAAAAGGAGCACATAAAACCCTAGTTAGTCTGGTTTAAATCAATGTGTTAAATGGTTATCTATTTAACTAGATTTATAGAAGATACTTTGTGGAAATGATGTGCCATTTGTTTTGATTACAGTTTTGACTTTTCTTTAACCAATATTTTTTGGTTGAAAGTGTTCTCACAATGAAGAGGGACTGGTAGTCATCAGTGTGCACCGTGCAGGAGAGAAGCATGAAGGCATGAAGGCAGTGGATGAACAGCTTAGTCACGTAGAGACCCAACCTGCGAGGTTCTAGGTATGAGGGAAAATTCACATAAATGAGAAGTGGCCTTGGAGACAGTTAGCTAGCAGTTCACAGGTATCTTGGTACATCAGAGAACGAAGGAAACCGATGTGATTCATGGAGCCGATGTCTCTCTCACAGGAATGGGGAGGGGATGGTTTCCTGTCACTCTGGCGTAGAGCCGGCATACAGCAGAGCAGCGCCTGAGCAAGCTGTGAGGCTGAGATGCCTCACCAGGCTCCACTCAGACCTCTGCACAAAACCTACCTCTAAGTGATCGATAATGCAAACCAAGGACTAAGTACTTTATGCCTCTGATGTGACAGCAGCGAGGGCTGGGGCCACTGTCAAGAACAGAAGGTGCTATGAACTGGGCATGAAGTCCCTGGATGAGAAGGGCTCCTGGGACCTCATTAGAACACTGGTGGCCCTCAGAAAATGGTACAATTGTAATAAGGTCCACAGACCATCCTCAATCAACTCATGGGAGAGTCAACCCAAGTAAGAGTATGTGGTAGAAATCTCTCTTTTCTCTATATAAAAGCAGCGTTTGAAAGCAGACAGAGGACTTTGCCCTTGCCCAAAATTCCCTGGGCATAAGCATTTCAAAAGGACAATGAAATACATATCTAAGGAAAGAACAGCCTGGGTGCTACCTCTATGACCAAACCTATCATTGACTATGAAAATCTTCATCATAAGAATTCTCAAAAAATCCTTTTGGGGGCACACTTTCCAGATTCTGTTTCTATAGAGTGTTCTGTCTCTCTTAACAGGACTTTTTCTTCCAAAAAGGGTGGCTTGGTTAAGAAGAGTGTTCTCTTCACTGAATTCAGAAAAAGATAATTTTATGTCAAACATTTTTTTTTCCAACTCAGTAAGGGTCATTTCCAGAGACTGTTTTATCTAAGAAGTAATATAAAAAAGAAAAGCAGGGCTCAACATACAGGTAAACACATTTGGACAGCTCCAATATGGAAAATAATTTTAATGGCTTTTCACAACGGAGGAAAAAAAAGAAATATCCAGCCAACAGATTTATTCTCAGAATATAAAACATCAAGCAGGAACATAAAATATGGGAAGTGTCAGCCATGATGCCTGAAGATTGAAAGCAGAAGTAGAAGAATCTTAATTGTCAGGTATTTGAAAAATGTATTCAAGCAAAACCCTGTGTTTCTCCATCAACTCTTCCTGTACTGCCCTCTTTCAAAAGCAAAACAAGACAAGATTTCAAATATTCAATCCTTTTTGCCATCCTTCTCCCTACTAAAAACAAACCAAAACAACAAGCGACCCCAGAGATCTGTGTTCAAGAAATGAGACCTAGCAACTTCTTGTTTGTGGTGTTTCCTCTCCAGAGGGCCCACAGGCCTATTTCACTTGGTTCCCTTTCCAAGGGCGAACTCAACTGAGTGAAAGGCAATGAGATCAAAACAATGGCTTAATACTCTTGGGGCAAACTTTTATTAAATGCTCATAAATTTTTCACAGAACATTCACACTTCAGGGCTTGTACTTAATATAGATTGTAGTGAAATACTTACTATGACCAAAGGCTAGTAAGAGTCACACAGCCTTAATTTCCTCATTCATAGCAATAATAATCTATCATGTAAGGTTAAGAAAGAGTGACTAGTCAAAGTGACTTCATCAGAACACAAAATATTTTGCCCCAAGTTAGAGTAATTTATTCACAGGCAATATCCCACTCCCAGGAAAATCAGACCAGGATCCCAGCGTAGATAAATTTCAAAGGGCTTGGACATTAAGACAACTTTCCTACTAATCCCCACCTCAGGGTGCTGGCAGCAGCAAATGTCTACAGAGGACGCAGGCCCCGTCTTCTGACCCCCAGGCCAGGGAAAGAGTTGTATCTTCACACTGGGAGGCCAATAGAAACCTCTCTTGATTATAATTTAGATAAGAACCACTGGATTGAATAATAATGTCTGAACTCCCCTAGCTGTTTCACCTTGAGACGTCCATCACTGGGTTAAACATGATGCTAATTGCATTTGGATTGATTAATTTCTCTCACTCCTGTCTATTCGAATAACGCTTAACAAAATAATCATAGCACCCAGAGCCAAATCTTTTCCGTCAAAGGAATGAAGCCATCAGAACAGGCAGAGATGAAAGAAATGAAGATGACCCGTAATTACTGCTACGGTGATATCATTACCATATTATACAAAATGAGTGTGGGGGGAGGGGGAGGAGGGAGGAGGGGCTGAGATTATTTATATTTTTTAATGGAACGCTACAATCTAAGAATACAGATTTAACATCAAGTGGGACACATAGAAATATAGAACTTTAAAAAAATACAAATCTTGCTCATGAAATTGCAAAATCCAACAAACACTGAGGTCCAAGATACATCAAGTGTCTTGGGCTGTGAGCAGGTATTATTCACGCCACTATTTTTTCACCGCAATAACACTTTGTGTATGGCTTACATGGAGATTTAAGATGCTGTCTTCATATCACAGCACTTCTATAGTTACTGGAGAATTTTTCTTTAAGCCAGGGGATAATGTAATTTTATTTTAATTTTGTTACAGGTGGCCTTGTTTGTAAAATTAGAATCTTGAGTTTTAACTGCAGGTAGTTTCAGTTTAAGACACCAAAGAAAATGTCTGTGTATCTTCATGCATGGTTCATAGGATGGTAGTATGGACTTAACTCACCAGCAAGGAAAAATATATTTCCCTACTTTCTTGTTGTTTGATAGGACTTTTTAATGTATTATATATGATATAGAAAAACTTACGATAGCAAAGGATTTGAACTTTAGGTCTGAATCTATCACTTATTAGACAGTGATCTCAGGTAAATTATGTTAGCCTCTCTATGCTTCAGTTCCTTCATCTGCAAAATGTGGGTTTAGTACCTACCTGAGTCAGCTGTTATAAGACTTAAGATGGTACATTTAAGTGCTCAGTAAGTGCTGGTACAAGAAAAAAATTTCTCCTAAAATTTAATGGCTATTTACAGAATCTTGCATGTTTTGGTTATTTCATTTAGTGAAGTTATTTCAAATATACACTATAAAGTACCTTGAATATAGATTTTAACAAATATTTGTGAAATAAATAAATAGGATGCTTAGAAAGGGCATCATTTTAATAGGTTAGAAATATCTGGGGGATATTTTTGCTACAGTATTTTAAACAGAGAACCACAATTAAATTGAAAACAATAAAAACAGATATTGAAATTGTTTTACTTAACTTAGACAAGAACATGTTTTTCTATTTTCTTACATAAAAAATATTCCCACAGAAAATAAGCACATGTATTTTGATTACATTGTATTTTTAGTCATTCAGTAGTAAATGTAAACAGAAAAAAAAAGACAACACATTGTATTTCTGCCAGGTTAAAACAAGAGACTAAACCATTTACAATGTTAACTTGGTGTTCTCTGCTTTCTTTCTGGTAAAGAGACAATGTATACAGTAAAAAGGATTTCTCTTGTCTGGCTTTGGAATTAGATGGGTCTAGCCTTGATTCAAATCCCAGCTCCCCATTTATAAGTTTTAAGATCTTGAGCAAATTATTTTTCTGAGCATCAATTCTCTCATTCATAAAATGGGAATTATAAAATAGACACTGCAGAGTCTTGTGAGATAAAATGAGGTACAAACATGTCTACTTGTCTGGCACATAGTAGGAAAGTCTATAAATGGCAATGTTACTCATTTTTTTAATGTCCAATCTCAGTTCAAATGTCACCTTTTAAGGAGGCCTTCCGTGGCCACCTTATCCAAAGTGAGTACTCTTGGTTACTCTCTTTCCTGTCAATACATTTACTTCCTTCACAGCACTTACCAAAATTTGAAATTAACTTTATTTACCTTCATGTTCCATGAAGAGATTCTATGGAGACTCCTTTATCTTGTTCGGTAACCAGAACAATACCAGGTACGTGGTAGGTGTTCAGCTATAATATATCTACTGAAATAATCTATTCATATATGAGGAAAGAGGAACCTACTTCCGTTTCAACTCTTAATTCAACACTATGTATAAGAAATTTTGCCCCAGTAAAATTACCTATGTTTTTTATACCCTTTAACTCAGCAATTTTACTTCTAGGTAGCTATCCAAAGGTAAACCAACAAAAATATTAAATAGGGTATTCATATTCCTATTCATTCCAGCACTATCTGCAATAACTGAAGACTGGAAACAACCCAAATGTCCATCTTTACGGAGGGGACTCCTTATTATAGAGTACTGTTCAGCTGTAAGAAGGAATGAAGAAGAGACCTATACATTGCTATGGAGCCATCTCCAGAACGTTCATATTGCTCTGGAAATATACAGGAAAAAAATAAGATGTGTATAGTAGATTACCTTATGTGGGAAATTAGGACATGGGGAAATACACAGGTATATTTACTTACATTTTCAAAAGAAATAATGGAAGGATAAAGTTTAGTATTACTTTTTACTAATAAAGATGGTTACCTAGGAGAAGAAAAAGACCAGAGGGCAGGACAGAGGTAGAAGCAGACACTTTGTACTTTATTTTATACATTTTACTTTTGGACACTATATAAATATTTTATACATTAAAAAAATTCATTAAGGACTTCCCTGGTGGTCCAGCAGTTAAGATCCTGTGCTTCCACTGCTGGGGGCACAGGTTAGTTCTCTGGTCAGGAAATGAGATCCACAAGCCATGTGGCATGGCCAAAAAAAAAAATCATTAAATAGAAAAAAGCAATCTCTAAAAATGGAAAGAAACTAGAAATAACTCAAATCTCTGAAATTTGGCATAACCACACAGTAAAAGTTTAAATAATTCTAAAAGACATATTCTGATTATATCCCTACAAGTAGATATCCTAAAGATATAAATGAGGCACAAAGAAATCTTAAATTGCAGGCTTCCCTGGTAGCTCAACATTCAGAAAACTAAGATCATGGCATCCAGTCCCATCACTTCATGGCAGGTAGATGGGGAAACAGTGGAAACAGTAGCTGACTTTATTTTTCTGGGCTCCAAATCACTGCAGATGGTGATTGCAGCAATGAAATTAAAAGATGCTACTCCTTGGAAGGAAACTTATGACCAACCTAGACAGCATATTAAAAAGCAGAGACATTACTTTGCCAACAAAGGTTCGTCTAGTCAAGGCTATGGTTTTTCCTGTGGTCATGTATAGATGTGAGAGTTGGACTATAAAGAAAGCTGAGTGTCGAAGAATTGATGCTTTTGAACTGTGGTGTTGGAGAAGACTCTTGATTGTCCCTTGAACTGCAAGGAGATCCAACCAGTCCATTCTAAAGGAGATCAGTCCTGGCTGTTCATTGGAAGGACTGATGTTGAAGCTGAAACTCCAATACTTGGCCACCTGATGCGAAGAGTTGACTCATTTGAAAAGACCCTGATGCTGGGAAAGATTGAGGGTAGGAGGAGAAGGGGACGACAGAGGATGAGATGGTCAGATGGCATCATCAACTCAATGGACATGGGTTTGGGTGAATTCCGGGAGTTGGTGATGGACAGGGAGGCCTGGCATGCTGTGGTTCATGGGGTCGCAAAGAGTCGGACACGACTGAGTGACTGAACTGAACTGAACTGGCGGCTCAGTGGTAAAGAATCCACCTGCCAATACAGGAGACATGGGTTCAATCCTTGATCCAGGAAGATCCGACATGCTATGGAGCAACTAAGCCTGTGCACCACAACTACTGAGCCTTGGAGCTGCAACTACTAAGACGACATGCCCTAGAGCCCGTGCCCTGCAACAAGAGAAGACACTGCAATGAGAAGCCCGCACATTTCAAAAAAATCAAAATCAAAAATGTTATAAATGAAACAAGAATCTACAAAAGAAAGTATAACTGAATCGCTTCGCTATACACTTGAAACTAACACACTGTAAATCAACCATACTTCAATAAAATTAAAAAATTTTTAAATCAATTAATACCCTTAAACATTTTTAATTTGAACTAGGCATATTAGTAGGAATACAACTTCTTTTTCTTTTAAAAAACAAAACAACTCTCATTTACCAACTCTTCCATGGAAAAGGCCCAGAAGCCTGACAGTTCGGTACTAATGAATACTCTTAATACTTAGATTTCTACTAAAAGGAACCAAGGTTACTTGGAGATATGGATGAGATTCTAAGTCTGAAGAAGTAAATGAACACAGAATATCTTGACATGCTAAAAGGAAGAAAGTTACCAAAGATTACCAGAGTCACGTCAATACAGGAGTCAACAAAAAGGGGTGTCCACTAACTAAAGATGGGACAGTTCTGACTATCAGAAAGAATAATAATTATAGTAGTTAGAAATGTATTAAATATAAATACCTATAATGTTTCTTAAAAGTCCTTAGTTATTTCAACTCATCTCATGTTCTGAAAATCAGTAAGTAAAAGGGGGGAAAAATCAATCTTTTTTTCCTGCCTTTACTCTCTGGATTATATTTCAGGGAAACCAAATAGCTTCTGATGATAATTATCATTTTTATTATGAAAGAGATCAGATTTATACCACCTAAACCCAATGATCCTCATTGAAACTGGAACAAATGAAGGTCTTATGCTTTCTGATATGCAGCAATAGCAAGTACATGTTAAGAACCATTCTTTCCAAAAAGATTGATTCCAAAATCACTTCATTCTCTAACTCTACTAGACTGCATGAAATTTGGGGGGAAAAAGGAAAGTGTGAAATGCTACAACTAGGATAAAAATCATCCAAATTTAAAATGCAAGAGATCTTCCCAGACAAACAATCTAGTTTCCTCAACAATTAAATAGCACTTGGCGGGGTTGGGGGAGCTCTAGAAGAAAAGGGAGCGCCTATTTATAGAGAAGATTAAGAGGCTGAAGTCTGATGTCAACCAAATGCAAACGTGCAGACCTTCTCCAGATATCAACTCACACAAACCAATTGTGAAAAACAGTTTTTAGCCAAATTGGACAAGGATTATGTTATTAAGGAATTATTATTTTACTTTGTTTAGTGTAATAATTGTGTGTGTTTTTTAAAAGGGCTTCTTGGTTAGAGATACATACTAAAGTACTTATGATGCCATGGCAATAGGATTTGCTTTGAAATACTCCAGCTAACAACACAACCACAACAAAAGTGTGATATAAGAGGGCAGACATAGAACAAGAATAGCAGAAAGCTGACTGAAGCTGGGGATGGGTATGTGGAATTCATTATAGCATTCTCACTACTTTAGTAACGTTTGCAGAATCTTCATAATAAAAAGCAAACTTCACCAACTGCTTTTCTGGAAACATAGCTTTTTCTCATTATCACTGCATATCATAATACAATGAAGAGTAGGCCAGGGAACAGAGATGAGGACAATTAATTATACAGAGGGCTTGGAAATGGATAGACAGAAAAAGCTTGAGAAAGGGGATGAGTTTTTATGTCATGAATGTTTATTTCCATCGTTAAATTCCTTGGATGAGGAACAAATTACACATGACCAAACGATCAAAAGCAGATAACATTTTTTAAAGTCCACCAAATCTTACTCAAGTTAAGCCTAATGATACTAACCTGCTGCCTTCCAACCTTTCTTAATTATTTAAGGAATCACACTGACAAATCTAAGAGCACAATTTTCAACTTATTCATAAAATAGCTACAAGTGCAGCTCTCTTGCTCAACATTTTGCTCCTACAAAATTCTTTGGGAGGTGGAAAGAATAAGTCCTTGGTTACTCATTTATTGAATTTTGAATTGAAATTTTTTGACTTGAAAAAGCTTTAGGGTCACTAAAACAGAAATTAACACAGTATTCTGGCCTGGAGAATTCCATGGGGTTACAAAGAATCAGACACGACCAAGAGAATTTCACTGATAATATTCATCCAGCAAGGCTTAATTTAAAAATCTTTTTCCTTTAAAATCATGTAGTAGTACAAATGTACAACAATTACTATTTTCACTTGATTATGAATTAAAAAACATTATTTATTTATTTGGCTGCATCAAGTCTTAAGCTGTGGCAAGCAGGATCTTTGATCTTCACTGCAGCATGAGGTATTTTTAGTTGTGGTGCACGGGCTTAGCATATCCACGGCATGCAGATCTCAGTTCCCCGATTAGGGATTGAACCTGAGTCCTCTACATTATAAAGTGGATTCTTAGCCACTGGACCACCAGGAAAATCCCTGAATTTCTTGCAAAAGAAGATCACATCAAGGTGAGAACTTGACTGTATGATGTGTCTACCTAGTGCTTGCACCTGGACTAACATCTCTGAGCAACAGAATACAAAGAAACAATAATGGACTTAAAACAACTGCAGGAGTGCACAGTTGGGGCAGTTATGAAAAGAGGATATAAAAAGGACCTGGGACCAAGTGCCATTTCCGAGGGGCTGAGAGCAAAAGCAGGGTATTGTGCAGGATCCCTGCACACAGCGTCACAGGGAGTGGGCAGATCACCCAAGCTACGCCTCCTGCCCAGTCCACAGGCCTGCCCCTGCTGTTATCCCCTTTAAAGACCCAAGCAGCTCCTCTGGGGACAGAGCAGGAGTACCTGCTCCTCACTTTCCCCTCCTCGTGCTGCAGCACAGCCCTAATGAAGTCCTGACTAGAATTCTTATCTGGCCTTATACCAATTTCTGTTGATTAAAGGGGCCAAGGGCCCAGGTCCCTAACAATATGGTAATGGTTAGTTTACTTGTGAGTTGAAATTACAGCTAGTTAACCTTCTGTGTTTTTCAAATATCCAGTTTTGATGTTCCTGAAAAATCTTATTTACATTTGTGAATTAGAACATAAAAATATCCTTAGCCAGAAAATTGCATTATACTGTGTATAGTAGTCCACTTCATGGAAACTCCAGAGTTTAATCTATATATAATAACTATATATACAGTTTAATATATAGATTATATATAATAACTATATAGAGAGTTTAATCTATATATAGTTAACATAATAAGCATGTTGTTTAGTCACTCAGTTGTGTCTGACTCTTTTGTGATCCCATGGACTATAGTCCACCAGGCTCCTCTGTCCATGGGATTTCCCAGGCAAGAATACTGGAGTGGGTTTGCCATTTCCTTCTCCAAGGAATCTTCCCAACCCACGGATCAAACCCAGTCTCCTGCATTTGAAGGTGGATTCTTTACCACTGATCCACCAGGGAAGCCCTATAGTAACCATATGCTGAATGAAAAACACTCTTTCATTGACAGTACAGGTGATAATTTAAGATCTTAAAAACAACTTATGTGTGATCAACATGGCAAAATATAAGGGGAAATCTGGTTAGACAGTATATAAACATTTACTATAATGTTTAATAATTTAAAACATATTTTTCATTTATTTTATTTGCACTCAAGCAAATAAAGAAGTGAAAGATAAAAGAAGCATTTTATGGGTGCTAGACCACTGGCCACAAAAATCAAACGTCAGAGTTCTAAACTTGTTTCCTCACATAATCAACAAGTTCTTATGACATGCCCATTATTATTTTCTCTTCTTTTTTTTTTAAATTTTTATTTTTACTTTATTTTACTTTATAATACTGTATTGGTTTTGCCATACATCAACATGAATCCGCCACGGGTGTACATGAGTTCCCAATCCTGAACCCCCCTCCCACCTCCCTCCCCATATCATCTCTCTGGATCATCCCTGTGCACCAGCCCCAAGCATCTTGTATCCTATATCGAACATAGACTGACGATTAGTTTCTTATATGATAATATACATGTTTCAATGCCGTTCTCCCAATTCATCCCACCCTCTCCCTCTCCCTCAGAGTCCAAAAGTTCGTTCTATACATCTGTGTCTCTTTTGCTGTCTCGCATACAGGGTTATCATTACCATCTTTCTAAATTCCATATAGGCAAAAAGCAAAGGAGAAAAGGAAAGATATAAGCATCTGAATGCAAAGTTCCAAAGAATAGCAAGAAGAGATAAGAAAGCCTTCTTCAGCGATCAATGCAAAGAAATAGAGGAAAACAACAGAATGGGAAAGACTAGAGATCTCTTCAAGAAAATTAGAGATACCAAAGGAACATTTCATGCAAAGATGGGCTCGATAAAAGACAGAAATGGTATGGACCTAACAGAAGCAGAAGATATTAAGAAGAGGTGGCAAGAATACGCAGAAGAACTCTACAAAAAAGATCTTCACGATCCAGATAATCATGATGATGTGATGACTAATCTTGGAATGTGAAGTCAGGTGGGCCTTAGAAAGCATCACTACAAACAAAGCTAGTGGAGGTGATAGCATTCCAGTGGAGCTGTTTCAAATCCTGAAAGATGATGCTGTGAAAGTGCTGCACTCAATATGCCAACAAATTTGGAAAACTCAGCAGTGGCCACAGGACTGGAAAAGGTCAGTTTTCATTCCAATCCCAAAGAAAGGCAATGCCAAAGAATGCTCAAACTACCACACAATTGCACTCATCTTACATGCTAGTAAAGTAATGCTCAAAATTTTCCAAGCCAGGCTTCAGCAATACATGAACCATGAACTCCCTGATGTTCAAGCTGGTTTTCGAAAAGGCAGAGGAACCAGAGCTCAAATTGCCAACATCCACTGGATCATGGAAAAAGCAAGAGAGTTCCAGAAAAACGTCTCTTTCTGCTTTATTGACTATGCCAAAGCCTTTGACTGTGTGGATCACAATCAACTGTGGAAAATTCTGA
>SJXQ01004676.1:195678-260860 GCA_006408695.1 Aepyceros melampus
CAGTAGTAGATATAATAGTCATCTGAGTTAAATTCATCCATTCCAGTCCATTTTAGTTCGCTGATTCCTAGAATGTCAACGTTCACCCTTGCCATCTCTTGTTTGACCACTTCCAACTTGCCTTGATTCATGGACCTGACATTCCAGGTTCCTATGCAATACTGCTCTTTACAGCATCGGATCTTGCTTCTATCACCAGTCACATCCATAACTGCGTATTGTTTTTGCTTTGGCTCTATCCCTTCATTCTGTCTGGAGTTATTTCGCCACTGATCTCCAGTAGCATGTTAGGTACCTACCAACCTGGGGAGCTTCTCTTTTGGTATCCTATCATTTTGCCTTTTCATACTGTTCATGGGGTTCTCAAGGCAAGAATACTGAAGTGGCTTGCCATTCCCTTTTTCAGTGGACCACATTGTCAGACCTCTCCACCATGACCCACCCATCTTGGATTGCCCCGCAGGCATGGCTTGGTTTCATTGAGTTAGACAAGGGTGTGGTCCTAGTGTGATTAGATTGACTAGTTTTCTGTGAGTATGGTTTCAGTGTGTCTGCCCTCTGATTCCCTCTTGCAACACCTACCATCGTACTTGGGTTTCTCTAACCTTGGGCGAGGGGTATCTCTTCACGGCTGTACATTCTATGTACATTCTCTTATATACTTTAAGTCATCTCTAGATATAAACATCTAATACAGTACGAATGCTATGTAAATAGTTGTGAATACAATATAAATACTATATACACAGGTGAGGCAAATTCAAATTTTACTTTTTGGAACTTCCTAGAAAAAATTTTTTTAAAAATATTTTCAATCTGTGGTTGGTTGAATATGCACATATAGAACCCAGGGATATGGAGGGCTGATTGTAGAGGAAAGAAATAATTTATTAAATGAGGATTATGCTAAGATCACCAGAAAGCTTTAGGAAAGGGAGTTACCAAGATGGTCTTCTCTTAAAGGCATAAAGTCAATAATATTCTTTATTGTACTTGAAAATTTTAGGCATAATTTAGGTGAGACTGTTTTACCTCAGAATTCCTAGAATTAAATCATTCTTACAGGGATTTCCCTAGAACTCCAGTGGTTAGGACTTCATGCTTTCACTGTTAAGGGCACAGGATCAACCCCTGGTCAGGGAACTAAAATCCTGCAAGCCATGCAGCATGACCAAAAAAAATAAAAAAGAAATATTTGTTATAATTAAATGAAAATATATAATCTACACTGAAAAGTATTAGTACAAAGAGAAAATACACTTAATTTGCATTAATCTGTTAGTATTAAATAAGTCTTAAAACCTAAAATAGTTGAGATCTAACCACCAGGAATGAAGAGCCTTTAAATGCTCACTTTCATGGCCCAACAAGCCTGTATTGTCAGTAAGGTTGGAAGGAACTCTGGGGCTAAGCAAACTGGCAGGAAGCAAAGGTGAGAGAGAAACGGAAGGAAAACTGTAATTATCTGGGTACAGTATCAATGTAACTTCCAATGTGTGAAGAACTAAAAAATTCTGAAACTTTGTGCTATTTGGCTTTGAGGAAAGCATTCAAAATCATTAAGGGCCATTTGTAAACTGTGGCAATCAGGTTAAATAAGTTTGATTTCTGTTCTCTAGAGATGGTGGTGTTGTTCAGTGGCTAAGTCATGTCTAACTCTTTGTGACCCAATGGACTGTAGCAAGCCAGACTTTCCTGTCCTTCACCATCTCCTGAAGCTTGCTCAAACTCATGTCCATTGAGATGGTGATGTCATCCAACCATCTCATCCTCTGTAGCTACCTTCTCCTCCTGCCCTCAATCTTTCCCAGCATCAGGTGGCCAAAGTATTGGAGCTTCAGCTTCAGCATCAGTCATGCCAATACTGAAGCTTAGTAATGGCAAGAATGGGCTTCCCTGGTGGCTCAGTGGTAAAGAATCCACCTGCCAATACAGACGATGCAAGTTTAATCCCTGAGTTGGGAAGATCCCCTGGAGAAGGAAATGGCAACCCACTCCAGTATCCTTGCCTAGGAAATCCCCTGGGCAGAAGAGCCTGGTGGGCTAGTCCACGGGGTTGCAAAAGAGTCAGACATGAATTAGCAACTAAACAACAACAACAATGATAAGAACAGCAAACCGACATTTTCCTTCCTCTATACCATTACAAATTGCTGTTAAACTAAGTTAAATTATAAGGTGAAGTGTCTTAAGAACAAATCATTGAAAATTTGATCATTAAGATACCTCTGAAGTTGAAACAAAGAATTGGGAACATTTGCAAAACGACATGGCAAATGATACACAAAATCCTTAATTACTGAGACTAAGAAGTTATACATTTTTTCTTCCATAGGAAATCCTGAGTTATAGAACTCACACTGAGTGATAACAAAAATTAACTCTGCCTGAAGGAACAGAGAGACATTATAAGGAGAGGGTGGGATTTGAAATGGCCTTAAAGGATATGTAGTTTTCCAGATAAAACTGGAAAAACCAGGTTGATGTTAGCAAAGTCTTTCTGTGAAGGCTCGAGGAATGTGAATTTTATCTTATAAGACCCAAGAAGCCAAAGAACAAAGAATAAGAGCAGTATTACATAACTGGCTTTGTTTTTTAAGAAGTATCTGCAATAGTAGAGGATACTTTTTCACCACTGACCGTGGCAACTAACAAGGTCACACACCTAACAGATGCTCAATTAATAGTTGCTGACTGACTGACTGAGGCCTTAGGAAAGGGTTATCAGAACTGTAGACTGACACATAAATAAGGGTTAGTCCAAAAAGGCAATCCTGGGTATTCATATAAAGAAACAGCAGTATTTAAGGCTTAATGTTTGTTTTTTGTTATTGCTCAAAATGGGGTAAGTATTATGATCTGTAACCAAATAATGCCAATTCTTCTTTTTCCACATTAATATGACTTTATCTGGCTTAAAATAGGAGGACAAAGCAAATCAATAACCTCATCTAGAGGAGGAAATAAAGCCAAGTAAAATCGCATCTAAAACATCAATGTTTATTTCAGTCTGTAAGCCTTTTTTTTTTTTTTTTTGCTTGTCTGTACAGTCTCCAATCATCCCTGAGATACAAGCGATTGGGCTCTTCTGGACCCACCAGTTAAGGGGAGGGAACATTTATCTACCGTCAATTCACGGGACACTAATCTCCTTCCCACTTCTCTGATTACAAGCAAGCAGGATGCTAGAGGAAAAGCCTCAACTGAAGCTTTAAAAATAAATAAATAAACCCAGCCCCTTCTGCTCCAGGAATACAGAAAAGACTGGCATTAATACAAGAGAAAGTGATCTGCCCAAACAAAAGCCAATCTGAAGGAGGCACCAGCGCCTCAAGCTAACCTGGCATTATTGCTAGGAAGAGGGCATCCTTGTTAAAAATGTATATTTTAATTTTCTGTATTGCAAAAGGCCCCAATTTGCCCAGGGATCTAGCTAAGCTGCCATTTTCTACTATGACAGAGTCTAATCTTTATTTAATGGATTTAGCATCTATCTTCACTAGAGTGGTCTCTAAGGAAAAGGGGAGGGGAGAATGAAGGGGCAGAAAAGAGATGCTCAGATCCCCCTCCCCCTTTCATCCATCCGGCATCATGTTTGTGTTCAAAATTCAATTACCTCCTTATTGATACTTCACAGAGATATTTAAGCTGCAAACATGAAGCCCTGATTTCCCAAGGGGCCATGCCCCTCTCTATTTCACTGCTCTGCTTCCCCCTGGGTGAATTCCTGAGGCGTCCATATTAATAGGTAATCAGTCACAATTCATTTATTAAACAGCAAGCAAGGTTTATCAGCCTGCCCTGATTAGCCTGAAGAAACCACTGAATTCCTAATTTATTTATGGAAATGTAAGTGTCTTTTTGAATTCCATTCAGGAGCTGCAAGAGCGCTGTGGTCTTAGCACACTGCAGTCTTATCGGCAGCACGAGCAGTGCCTTCAGGACCACGGCCGCTGGCCACCAGAAGGCAAAGAGCCAGGGACGTACACACAGAGACTCTTCTCTTGGCCACAGGATTTGGATCCACGTAATCCTTGGATTAGTACTTATTTGATTGCTTTCTGTTTACATAAAAGAGTTGGAAATGTTGTCACTAGGCAGCCATTACAATCCACCATAACAAAAATCAATCCCTGGGATGCTGCTTGTTGATTGGCAGAAAAATGGCCCTTAATGGAGTATAACTGAGGACCTCAGTGAGCTAAAAGACAATCCTTCTTCTCAGAGTTAAAACCAACACCAGACTGGAATACAAACCAAAACCACTAAAATAATACTTCTTGAGCATTCCTTTTAATTAGTAGCTAAACCAGATCCTATTTTAATTTTGTACTGTTCTAGGCTGCAGTGACAAAATTCTAATCAATTAGCAATTCATTCAAAATTGCCCATTACTAATTAAAAGGCCAATACAGATTAAATAAAGCTCTTACGAGTAGCATTAAAACCCATGCTAACTGCCCCAATAGGTGCAATTAGAAAAGACACTGTTTATAGGACATGAGCAGATCATATAAACTAGACTCTTGTTTTCTGCTAGAATTATAGGACTGTTTCGTCTGAAAAATAATTTTAAAAAATTTAAAAATGTAAAAAATGTAGCCAGTGTTTAATGCCAATGAGGAGGGCTGTTAATGCTATCTTTCTATGGGTTATCCACAGCCAATACTTTCAAATCCTGCTCTACTTGCTTCACACAGTTCACTATGATTAAGAGCAACCTCCCCACATAATCTGCTCTATGAAGTGAAAGGCAAACTATAATCATGAGAACAATATCAAATTCCAGCTGACAGACATTCTACAATGTACCTGACCAGTATTCCTTAAAACTGCCAAGGTCATCAACAACAAAAAATCTGAGAAACTGTCATAGCCAAGAGGAACCAATGAAGAAATATGACGAAATGTAATTATGACATCTTAGAGGAGACCCTGGAACAGAAAAACATTAGGGGAAAACTAGGAAAACCTGAATTAAAGTATGGGGAAAAGTGAAAAGGGAAAGTTCATTACTTGTAACAAATGTACCACAATAACCATAATAGCGGAAACTAGGTATGGGCTAATGGGAACTCTCTTTTACGATTTTCATATCTAAAACTGCTCTAAACTTTTAAATTAATTAAAAAAAACAGAAATTTGCAACTTATAAACTAAATTAGAAAGTGGCCAAAACATAAGTAACTTTTATATTTTATAAGAGAAAAATTTAAAAGATCATTTTTCATTAATAATATCTTTGAAATATAAACACATTAATAAATTAAAAATTTTCATATATATTTGTTTCTACTTGACAGGAATAGCAAAAATATATTTAGTATATATTTAGCTATTAAACATATTCTCCAGAAAATGTCACCTCCATTCAAGACATTAATAACTATTATAATTACAATGGGAAACCCCCCCAAAATACACAAAAAAGAAAAAGGTAAACCAGTTGTAATATTAAACTAAAATATAATTAGGAGAACTATTTGTAAACAAAATCAATATACCCTCAATTCAATATTAACACTGTTCAGAACAATCAAAAAATGACTTGCATGTGCTTTGGCTAGAGATGAAACACAGTTCAGTTCAGTCGCTCAGTCGTGTCCGACTCTTTTCGACCCCATGAATCGCAGACACCAGGCCTCCCTGTCCATCACCAACTCCTGGAGCTCACTCAGACTCATGTCCATTGAGTCCGTGATGCCATCCAGTCATCTCATCCTCGGTCGTCCCCTTCTCCTCCTGCCCCCAATCCCTCCCAGCATCAGGGTCTTTTCCAATGAGATGAAACACAAGCTCTCCCCACTCTCAAATAAATAACCGTATACAATAGGATTCTGTTAATAATTCTAAAGTGAAACATAATAAAATTTTTTTTAAAGGTCCAATGTCTTTATTTCAACTGTCCAATACATAAAAATACTATGTATGGCTTGGACTTCTATCACACTTGGAGAAAAGCAAAAAATGCATCATGGCAGGTATGTTTGTAAGAACTGCCTCAGAGTCAGAGAATTTGAGTCACAGCTCTTGGGCTATCCTAGACATTTGTGGACTATAAAATGAGGTCATGGTCCAATTTACTCAAGTCCAGTTGTCAGGCTTTGGAAACTATGCACTTAAAGCATTTAGCATAGTATCATGATTAGGTATTCATATACCCTTGAAACTATGATTATCAAAGTTTCTCAGCAGGTACCTAATGACTCTAAGCAGAAAACCTGAGAAAACAAAAAGTTAATTGAAGAATCTAAAAACAACCCATCTGTTGAATCCATTAATACAGCACCCTTGAAAAGTCAATGCTCCTACTTGACCTACTTAACAACCTATATGGAATACAAAGCACCTATTTATTACCTATATGGCATGGATGAGAAAAAGGAAAAATTAGGGCGGTAAGTGATTCACTTAAGGTCAATTTAGATACTACAAGCAAAGCCAAGACTTGAATACTTATGACTCCAAATGGTCTCCCACTCTACACCACAGGCATGTTTTGTCCTCTGGCAGATAACTCTGACTTCTCTGGCATATCACTCTAACCCATGTCAAATTCCTTACAACAAAACCCCTTGTAATGTCACAAGATTTCCTAAACCCCAATGCTTTTTTCAGGCACTACAATGTTAAGGAAATTTCAAAATAAAAAAAGACTACTCAAATAGCATTCTACTTGTATTAAATTATCAACACAAACAGACTGGTCAATCACTTTAATTTTTCTTTTAATTTATGCTCATGTACAACCTAATTTCCTCACCAATAAATTTCACTGACATCTCTGTCCAAAGCAGTATGTTATCTCACTCCTGACATATACGCATTTCCAAATATAAGAAAGAACAAAGACAGGCTCAAATCCTTCCTGAATACTCTGTCCATTATTACCCAAAAAAAGAATTAGTATATTAAGCAACATCTTATTGCAAGTTATCATTCTAGTGTTTCAGGTGGGAAAATATGTCTTCTAGATTTATGGACTCTAAATGTTGTTGGTTCATTCAAAATAGTAATACAAGAAACACACATAGAAAAAATATTAAAACATTCTTTCTGATGTTTGTCCCAACACGTAACCCTTTATCAGTCCTACTAAAAAAGTTTCCGAGAGTTATCCCCTCTGTACCCACATTTTAACTAAAAACTTTAAAGGGAACACTGCCATCTACTGAACCATAGTCATCACCATTCTCTATTACAGTGATACCTAATTTAACGGCTCTCTGGGACCCAAAATTTTAATACTAAGGATGTTTATGTTTAAAGTAAACTTTTAAGGCATAAAAAGTTGTATATTATTCACAGCTACCCTGACAAAGATGCCCCAGGAAACAATTCCTATTACTCTCACCCAATATATAAGGCCTGCTCTAAGCAATACTTTGAAATCTGAGGGGTTGGTTCCTTTCCTCTTCAACATCCTCTTTCCTACCTGACTGGAAAACTACTAATGCGTGATACTCTTTCATGAGCTTCCCATATTAAACCATATGGCTGTGAGAGCTATCATTTCCATTTAAGGATAGACTGGCAATAAGACTTGAATGAACTAGTTTCAATTTTTATATTACTAATTTAAAATAAGAACATTTAAGTATAACATATACATAGAAAAAAGAACAAATCTTAAGCATACATATGAGGAATTTCACAAAATGAACACATCTGTGTAGGATCACATACATCTATGAATATATAGAAAACTACTGCCAGCAGCCCAGAAGACACTCTCCTCATGCCTGTTCCAGCCATCACTATATCCCAAATGCAACCATTATTTTTATTTATATAGCCATTAATTATCTTTGCTTGTTTTTAAACTTTATATAAATGATATAGTATAATATATATTGTTTCGTGTCAAGTTTTATTTACTCAAAGTTAAGTTTCTGATGCCACTGTTACTGTTAAGTCACTTCAGTCATGTCCGACTCTGTGCAGCCCCATAGACGGCAGCCCACCAGGCTCCTCCATCCCTGGGATTCTCCAGGCAAGAACACGGGAGTGGGTTGCCATTTCCTTCTCCAGTGCATGAAAGTGAAAAGTCAAAGTGAAGTTGCTCAGTCGTGTCCGACTCTTAGCGACCCCATGGACTGCAGCCCACCAGGCTCCTCCGTCTATGGGATTTTCCAGGCAAGAGTACTGGAGTGGGGTGCCATTAACTACCGCACAACTGCACTCATCTCACATGCTAGTAAAGTAATGCTCAAAATTCTCCAGGCAAGACTTCAGCAATACATGAACCGTGAACTTCCAAATGTCCAAGCTGGTTTTAGAAAAGGTAGAGGAACCAGAGATCAAATTGCCAACAACCACTGGATCATCAAAAAAGCAAGAGAGTTCCAGAAAAACATCTGCTTTATTGACTATGCCAAAGCCTTTGACTGTGTGGATCACAATAAACTGTGGAAAATTCTGAAAGAGATGGGCATACCAGACCACCTGACCTGCCTCTTGAGAAATGTGTATGCAGGTCAGGCAGGAAGCAACAGTTAGAACTGGACATGGAGCAACAGACAGGTTCCAAATAGGGAAAGGAGTACGTCAAGGCTGTATATTCTCACCCTGCTTATTTAACTTATATGCAGAGTCATGCGAAATGCTGGACTGGATAAAGCACAAGCTGGAATCAAGATTGCCAGGAGAAATATCAATAACCTCAGATATGCAGATGACACCACCCTTATCGCGGAAAGGAAGAACTGAAGAGCCTCTTGATGAAAGTGAAAGAGGAGAGTGAAAAAGTTGGCTTAAAGCTCAACATTCAGAAAACGAAGATCATGTCATCTGGTCCCATCACTTTATGGGGAAACTAGATGGGGATAAAATTCTGAAAGAGATGGGCATACCAGACCACCTGACCTGCCTCTTGAGAAATGTGTATGCAGGTCAGGCAGGAAGCAACAGTTAGAACTGGACATGGAGCAACAGACAGGTTCCAAATAGGGAAAGGAGTACGTCAAGGCTGTATATTCTCACCCTGCTTATTTAACTTATATGCAGAGTCATGCGAAATGCTGGACTGGATAAAGCACAAGCTGGAATCAAGATTGCCAGGAGAAATATCAATAACCTCAGATATGCAGATGACACCACCCTTATCGCGGAAAGTGAAGAACTGAAGAGCCTCTTGATGAAAGTGAAAGAGGAGAGTGAAAAAGTTGGCTTAAAGCTCAACATTCAGAAAACGAAGATCATGTCATCTGGTCCCATCACTTTATGGGGAAACTAGATGGGGAAACTAGATGGGGAAACAGTGGAAACAGTGGCTGATTTTACTTTTTGGGGCTCCAAAATCACTGCAGATGGTGACTGCAGCCATGAAATTAAGACGTTTATTCCTTGGAAGGAAAGTTATGACCACCAACCTAGATAGTGTATTAAAAAGTAGAGACATTACTTTGCCAACAAAGGTCCATCTAGTCAAGGCTATGGTTTTTCCAGTAGTCATGTATGAATGTGAGAGGTGGACGATAAAAAAAGCTGAGCGCTGAAGAATTGATGCTTATGAACTGTGGTGTTGGAGGAGACTTTGAGAGTCCCTTGGACTGCAAGGAGATCCAACCAGTCCATCCTAAAGGAGATCAGTCCTGAGTGTTCATTGGAAGGACTGATGCTGAAGCTGAAACTCCAATACTTTGGCCACCTGATGCGCACAGCTGACTCATTTGAAAAGACCCTGATGCTGGGAAAGATTGAAGGCAGGAGAAGGGGACGGTAGAAGATGAGATGGTTGGATGGCATCACCAACTCAATGGATATAAGTGTGAGTAGACTCCGGGAGTTGGTGATGGACAGGGAGGCCTGGCATGCTGTGGTCCATGGGGTCGCGAAGAGTCGGACATAACTGAGTGACTGAACTGAACTGAAGTTTCTGAGACTCATTCATGTTGCTTCATACAGCGATAGTTTGTTCATTTTCAAAGCTGTGTAGTATCCTACAGGGCTGCTGGGGTAGCTTGGCTGGTAAAGAATCTGCCTGAAATGCAGGAGATTCCAGTTCAATTCCTGGGTCAGGAAGATCCCCAGGAGAAGGGATAGGCTACCCACTCCAGTATTCCTGGGCTTCCCCGGTGACTCAGATGGTAAAGAATCAGCCTGCAACGTGGGAGACCTGGGTTCTATCCCTGGGTTGGAAAGATCCCCTGGAGGAGGGCATGGCAACCCACTCCAGTATTCTTGCCTGGAGAATCCCCATGGATAGAGGAGCCTGGTGGACTACAGTCCATTGGGTCACAAAGAGCAGCACAACTGAGCGACTAAGCACATACAGCACATAGTATCCTAGAAATATGCCCTAATTTATCTACTGATTCTAGCATCACAGAATTTTTGGACTGTTCTAGTTTGGGTCTAATATGACTCATTCGAGTATTTTCATATGCATCTTTGTTATACAATTTCTGGGATATATATCTAGCACTGGAATTATTAAGTTATAGGCTATTAAGTATAATCAGCCTTAGTAGACACTGCCTAACAGCTTTCCAAAATGTTGTACCGAAAATCACATGCCATTTAAAGTCTCATACATTTCTCACCCCTGTTATGACCAGACTCTGGCCATGACAGGCTTAGCGAGCTACACCAGGCCCAAAAATATAACCTGAGTCATGCTTCCGGGAATTATACCCTTAAAACCAATCAGGAAAGTCCCCATTTGCACCAAACTTTGAGCCAATCCAGGTGAGATGCGAGGTTCAAAATTCGCGCGCACACCACTCAGCCAATCATTGTAAGCCTAGTAGCCTAGAGGTGGCCTATAGAGACAAAGATGGAAATTCTTCAGGAAAGCCCACGCCCGCTTAAAACTGACCAATCAGCATTTAACGAGTAACCCGCGCAACCAATCTAAGTTTGCCAGCTGCCTACCTTTGTTATAATCCTATAAATACTGCTGGAACCCAGAGGTCAGGGCCTCTCGTCTTAGTCCACTGCGTTGGATGTGGCGGGGGCCCTGACTCGAGTCAGAAATAAATTTCCCTTTTTGCCTTTTGCATTGTCGTGGAGGTCTTGTTCTTGTCGGTCTTGGGATTCAGACTTTCGGGCATAACAACCCCATCTTTCAATTGTAAACTGTCCCCATTTAGAAGAATCTGAGACCCTTGGAAGCAAGTAGAGAGTACTTTGGGGAAGGGAGGTCAGAGTTTCTGAACTCATAATCTGAGACCTTCCCAGACTCTCAGTTTCCCGTGGAAGACTATAACCTATAGTTCAGGATCCCTAGAAGCCTATTTTGAGAACAGAAGAGTCTGTCTCCCATGTAACGTACCCCAATACCAATTTATCAGCAGGTTTCTCCCATCCAGGTTATCCTAAACACTCTCTGAACTCTGATCAATACCTCAAACTCCCAGATAAAGATACTGTATGTTTCTGAGCACAAGCTAAGTTGTCTTAGTTAGAATTTAGACATTTTTCCTTCCTATCAGATTATACGGAATGCATTTTGAAGTGAAGAGGTTTCAGAAAATAAAAGAAGAAAAACAACAAAAAAACCTAACAATATTACTGGAATTGAATTGGAACTACTATAATGGGAATTCCTCCTCCAAGATTTCCCCTATTTATTGTGACAAAGACTTGTCAATAATGTAAGAATCCCATGCCTAACCTCATTCATGTACAGATCAGTCCTGGTGCAGTCTTATCTCATCATGATGTCTCAACTTAAAGGCAAAAAGGAGACAGCTGCCAGAATATTTTAATACCTATGAATTTAGAAAATTGCTCTATGTCAGTCTAATCATTTTGTAGAGTTATAAAAATATCTGCTACAAAAGTGGTGCTATAAGGATGCATCCTTATGTAGCTGAGGGTAATAAAACACTGCCCAGCCCTGGGTCACAGTCTGCCAAACCAGAGCCGATGCACATCAGCGCTGCTGTGAATTTTTAAAACTGTTCTGGCTAATCTTTTTGAAGGACTCCTGTTTGTTTATTTAAATAAGAATTAGCTGCAATAGTAACCAACTGCTTCAGGGATTCAACAATGAGCTATGCCTAATGAAAATCCAGAATTAATCACTGCATGTCACAAGGAGGTTAACATTTAATATGTAGACTTTTTTAAAAAGGAAAAAAATCAGTATTTTCTTAAAATTAAGGATCTTTGAGACTCTGATGGGTAGTAAACCCATTCAGCATAGAAAGCAGAAATAATCAAAATCATCGCCTAGGTACAGGTCAAACTCAGCTCACTCCAGAAATGCTTGACGATGACTACTTTCCTATCTCTTTGTTGCCACTTCACAGGCTTAATGGGGTAAACCCGAAGAGGGCTGCTACATGTTTGGTGGCCAATTATAATGTAAGGTTATTCTGCCTCCCTAACTGTTTGACTACTGGACAAATAAGGCAAATATTTTGTTGTTGAGCTGCTAAGTTGTGTCTGACTCTTTGCGACCCAGTGGACTGCAGCACTCCAGGCTACCCTGTCCTTGATGCCTTTTTACTATACCAGCACACTGCAAGCAAGGGAAATGATATGAGAAAGAAGGATCTGTGCAGGTTAATCAAACAGTAACTGCTGCATGGAATGCTACATTTCACATGAAATCTCACAGTGAGATGGAAACCAATTTGCCAAAGATGACATACAGTGTATCTTTCACTCCAGTTTAAATGTCATTATTTTAAAAAGACTCTACCCAACCACCTTCAGCCCACTATGATCTCTCATTTTTGAATTCCTGTGGTAGTCAAGTGGCACTTAGTGCATGCTCTCTTGTACACATTTGCTTTGCCATCCTAACCAGATTATAAGCACCTTGAAAGGAGTTTATGCTTTGTTTTTGACAACCAAACTTGAGAACACTGTTTTTCACAGCTGGTCACAGTTTACTTATTATGATAATATCTAAATCCTAAGAAATAGATGTGAACTCTTGGTAGGGTCAGGATATTAAAATAAATACCAAGGATGATCAGGCTATTTCAAATCTACTTTGGGAAAGAATGAAGGGAAGAGTAGAGGCCGGATTCATTGATGAATTGAAGAAAGTGGAATACAAAATCGAGACGCAGTTGAACTTTGAACAATGTAGGGGTTAGGGTCAAAAATCTGTGTACAACTTTACATCTGGCCACCAGCACCTGCAGTTCCGTATCTGCATTCAACCAGCTATGGGTTATGTGGTACTATACAGTGTGCGTGCTCAGTCACGTCCAGCTCTTTTTTGTGACCCCATGGACTGTAGCCTGCCAGGCTCCTCTGTCCATGGGATTTCCCAGGCCAGAATATTGGAGTGCGTTGCCATTCCCTTTTCCAGGGGATCTTCCAGACCCAGCGATCAAACCCATATCGCTTGAGTTCTTGCCTTGGTAGAAGGGTTCCTTACCACTAGTGCCACCCGGAAAGCCTTTACAGGGTATGTAGTACTATAGTACGTATTTACTGAAACAAACTAACTGATGGTATAAGTAGATTCACACAGTTTGAGCCTGTGTTGTTTAAGGACCAACAACACATCAAAAAAGACCGTTCAGTTAGGAGTAGGCCTGAAATGGATTTCTTTACATCCTTTTGGGCTTCCTCGACTGGTTTCATTTCTGTGTTTTCTTCTTTTTCTCATACAATTCATTTTAAAATTGATATACAATCCACATACCATAAAATTCACCCCTTAAATTGTGGTAAAATACTGAAAACATACATTTTACTATCCTAACCATTTTTTTACATTTCAGTGGCATTAAGTATATTCATGTTGTTGTGCAACCAATGTCCAGACTTTTTTTGAGTAAAATTGAATAAATTACATTGAATTAAATCCCCATCTAAATAATAACCTCCCATTCTCCCCTGCCCCAGCTCCTGGCAATCACAGTTCTACTTTCTGTCTCTGTGAATCTGACTACTCTGTCACTTTCTAAACAAGACTCTATCCAATCACCTGCAGGCCACTATGATCTCTCACTTCAATGAACTCCTGTGGTATGAAAGTGGCACTTACTACATGCTCTCTTGTACAGATTTGTCTTGCCATCCTAATGAGATTAATCAGCACCTTGAAAGGAGTTTATGTTTTGTTTCTGTTTTCATATAAGTGGGCACCTTATAGAAGTAGAATCGCACATATTTTTCTTTTTGTGACTCACTTATCTCACTTAGCATGTCCTCAAGCTCATCTGTGTTGTAGTATGTATCAAAATTTCCTTCCTTTTAAAGGCTAAATAATATTCCACTCTATGAATACACCACATTTTGTTTATCCATTCATCCATCAATAGACACTCAGGCTGTTCCCACCTTTGGGCAATTACAAATAATGCTGCTATGAACATGTATGTACAAATATCTCTTCCAGTCCTTGCTTTCAATTCTTTGGGGTATTGCCCAGAACTGGAATTGCTGGGTCATGCAGTTAATTCTAATTTTTTTTTTTTAAGGAACCACCATACTGTTTTCCATAATGGCTGAACAATTTTTACAGTCTCAGCAACAATGCAAAAGGGTTCCAATTTTTCCACATCCTCACCAATACATGTTACTGTCCATCTTTTTATTACAGTCATCTTAGTAGGTGTAAAGTAGTATCTCATGGTTGTGATTTGCATTTCTCTAATGATTAATGATGTTTAGCATGTTTGCATCTGCTTATTGGCCACCTGTGTATCTTCTTTGGAGAAATGTCAATTAAATCCTTTGCCCACTTTAAAAATGGGACTGTCTTTTATTGTTGTGCTGTAAGAAGTCTTTATATATTCTGGATATCAAACAATACAGAAATGATTTGCAAAAATCTCTCATTCTGTGGGCTGTCTTTTTACTTTCTTGATGGTATCTTTGAAACATAAAACTCCAATTTATTATTTTATTTTTCTGTTTATGCTTTTGGTATCATATCTAAGAAATACTGTCTAGTCTAAGGCAACAAAGATTTATGCCTGTTTTCTTTTAAGAGTATTATAGTTTTAGCTCTTAGGTACATAATCCATTTTTGAATTAACATTTGTATATGGTATAACATAGGGGGTTTAATTTGAGGTTTTTGCATGTGGATATCCCATTTTCCCAGCACTATTTGTTAAAGAGACCATGTAGTTTTCCCCACTGAATGATCTGGCACCCTTGTCAAAAACTGACTATAAATGTAAGGATTTATTTCTGGACTTTCAGTTCTATTCCAGTGATCGATATAGCTAACCTTATGCCAGTACTATACCTCTTGATTATTTGTAGTTCTGTACTAAGTTTTAAAACTGAGAAGTGTGAGACTTCACTTTTGTTCTTTTTTAAGATTATTTAGCTCTTCTGGGTCTCTTGTATTTCCATGTGAATTTTAAGATTTATTTGTTAATTTCTGCAAAACCAGCTTCATTCTTGACCTAAATAAAGTACAGGGGTAGTTCCTGATGGAAGGATACATAATCCTCACAAGGTTAATCATGCAAACTGGAATATAATGGGATCTCCTCTGCTTACACTCACCTAACCAAAGCTACTGTAGGTGGGAACAACCTATACTGGCATACACTCAATTTACACAGTGGTGCTGAACAATGAAAACAGAATCCAATGTAATTTCTAACGGTAGAATTCTTAACTAAAGAAAATAATCATTAGATCTCATCTGTGGCCAAAAACCATTTATTTTCTTCTAACAGTGCCACAAAAATTCCAGAGAAAATGAGACTGCTACCTTAAACACAAGGCTAAATAATGTCATTACAAAAAAACCCTGAATTTTCTATACTTTATATTTAAAGAGGAAAACAAGTTATTCTGAACAACTCATAAATGTATGAGTTGTAGTATCTAAATTCAAGTCTTTTAATACCTGTGACATTTCAACCATGAAAGCATGAAAGTCAATATAACACTAGTGTTTACTTGCAATTTTGTTGAGGAACTACTCTCAACACACTGAAGGAACAAAGTCATTCAGCTGCTGAGTAAGCCTAGCAGTCCACTCACCACCTGCATCTCTGACATTCCCTAGCGGTACTTGTTTACATAATACAAATAACACTATTAGAAACTAGAAAGGACTAAAAGCTTCCACAAATTTGGAATAAAGGATGGATGGAATACTTCTCTTGGGGCTGGCTCACATCTGTGAAATGAATAGTTCCATCACATATCCAGAGGCGTATAGTAATGTTAATAGAAAGTCCACCAGCTTTTATCAAAACATTCTTCAGGACACAGAGAAAGGAAAAATAACTTTAATGAAAGCTGACAAGGCACTGAGAATGATACTGGAAAATGGAACTCATGATCACAATGTGATTTAAGAGAAATGTAAAGGGTTCATAAACAGGAAAGATTAGTAAGTCATAACAAGAAGTTGTTGAACATAGATAAAATTGACTTACACTAAAAGAAAATGCCTTTACAAACATAAATCATGACAGAGAAAAGGTAAGCTCCTATTGACAATTAGATATTTGTCATGTCCAAATTATATAAGTGTTGGGAACTGAGTGGTGAAAAACTCAGATGTTCACATATCCTTATAGAGTCTACAGAGTTTAAGATCAGGCTGACTTATCTACTGGGTAGTAACTGCGCAGACTTTATAGGAAAATTATGTTTGCTCTATTAATCTGAGAGCCTCTGGACATAAAAAGAACTCCCTTTCAAATATTGATATGCTAATAAAAAACCCTCAGATACAGGGCAATGTTTTTTTGGACCGGTTTTATAAATACTTTATGCCAGAAACAGAGAAGTATCTAATTTCTAAAAAGCTGGAATTTCAGTTCTCCCCATCATGGACAATGTGCAAGGTTTTCCTTAATGACTATAGTTTGCAACTCTAAGTCAAAGTGATGCTCCTTCCACTTAATGCTTCTGACTTTTCAAGTGGAGTGTAAAATATAAGCTCAAGGTATATGACTTTGCTATACTTTCACTGGCATCATAAAGTGCTGTGAACAAAGATCTCAAATTTGGTAACTTCCAGCTTTAGAAGAGGTACATCCTTGATTATGTAAGAAATATCATGGAATCTCTTACTGGAGATTGGGTGATCCAAAAGGGTAAATGTTTATTTGTGTGCCTTATGAAAGCAGTGTATGACTTCAAGGAGATTACTGTCATAGGTAATAAAGAGGATAGCATTAATGCTTACAAGACAAGAGGGTGGTAAAGGTTTGGTGGGCACACATAAAAGTGACATGGAAGAATTAGAAGAGCAAGAAGACTTAGAGATGATTTTGCAAAGAATGACAAAGAGGATGACATCGAAGATTTAGAAGAAATCCGGGGGGGAGGGTTCATAAATTTAATCATAAAGTTCTTCCATGAGTGTCCTACCCTGAAAGCAACAAGTTGACTCTAATTTACCAAAGAAATGCCAGATGCTCATTTTATAGGCAGATTTCATAAGCTTTATATTTAATGAGAAATTGCTAGAGTGACATTTGGCAAGGGAAGATTCTCTCAGATGTTGAGAAAACCAGCAGAAGCATCTTTTTGCTTCATTTTTCCTGGGAGAAATTGACTGAAATAATTTGACAGTCAAAGATAAATTGAATAGTTAAAAATATTCATGGTAAATTCTTTGTTGAAAGGTCAAACACATCTGCTGAAATATATTCATATTCATTCCATTTCTTTCAGAGTAAGATAACACAGTACTTAAAAGACACAAAATACTGTATAAAATCAGAATGATGTTCTGTTACACTGTAGGTATTATTCACAAAGCTGTTTGTTGCAAGTCGGTCATTTATAGTACAAAGAATTTTACCTATTTCGAATCTCACCTCACTTGTCTGTAATAAGAAATTCTGTTCCAAACTTGCCTAATTTGCTTAATAGATTCACAATCGTCTGGTGGCTTAGGGAAATCCTTAATTTAACTTGACCAGAAAACTGAAATGTTATCAAGAGAAGTGGACACGAGTTCAAATGTCAGTGAACTTTTCATGTAAAGGGCTAGACAGTTAATATGTTAGGTTTTGTGGGCCACATTCAGTCTCTGTCTCACACTCTTCCAGTTTTTGTTTTATTTTTATAATTCTTTAGAAACATAAAAATGATTCTTGGTCCACAGGGAATACACAATTAGCCAACATTTAGAGTAGTGCCACTGGATGCAACTGCCCTATGTCTGTGCCATCCGAAGTGGCAGATACCAGCTGCTCTTGGTAAATGCTTACCAAGAGCATTTACTGAGGAGTGCAACTGAGCAGTTATATTCTAAATTTTGTTTAACTTTAATTAATTTAACTTTAAACAGTCACATGCAGCTAGTGGCTACCATTTTGAACAGCACAGGTCTCGAAGATCTCCAACAGCACATAAGAACCCCAGAAATCGCTGGATACCTATGTCTCCCAAGAATCTACTGAAGAAGACTTGGACAATACGTAAGCTGGGTATCAACAGTAATTGTTACTAATAATGGCCTCCAAATATTAAGCATTGTATAACAATTTGAATGACTAACATCAAGGAGGAAAAATACGGTGAAGAAATTTGAAACAAAACTCGTTGGCACTTCACAATTTATTAAAATGACATCTCTTCCATACTTGGGCAAATCAGAACTTTGAAGTGTTGACAGAATTAATCTAAAGAGCTTTGAGTTTAAAAGACTTACAATGTTCCTACTTTGATGGAAATGAAAATTTTTACCACTCAATTTGCATAGATTCTATTGAAGATGGATGTATCTAAAATTAGGTTTCTGTTAGCCCAAGAAGACAATTGATTTCTCCCATCACTGCCCTGAAATGCTCCTAGAAAATTGCTTTGCTTCATTCATCACACTGCCACTCCCAGCAAGGGCCCTAAAGTTCATGAGGCCTAAACGTCTTTTGTTAGCCAAGCTGTTAAACAAGAAACCTAAGTCCTCATTTTCACATGCTGACAATATTTTCCAAGTCCATTACTGCGTTCATAACTTGATTCTTGGAACTTGTGAGGTAGAAAATTAGGGGAGAAAACACTCATTCAACTTCAGAGGAAGCCTCTGGTCAATGCCTTAGACAACATCCACTAAAGGCTATTTGTTTCCCCCCTCTATCTGGGACAGAACACGTCTCATTTAACTAAGCAAAGAATTTAAAACACACAGCAGGGTGCAAATCACTACATTATGTCCAGCTGATGATCCATGACTAGACTCACACCATTCCTCCAAAAAAGTTTGGCCTCTATTATTTCTAATTTACAATAGTCCCGCAAGTAAAGGCAACATTCCTGAAGAGGGGAAATCACTTCATGTAAAATCACAGGTTGAACCATAGAACACAAATCAGTAATTGCAACCAGTTGGTTCAGTAAGTATTCACTCATAGGTCCAAGTCAAACTGTTTACAAAGAGTCTAGCACTGGGACTTCCCTGGGGGTCCAGTGATTAAGAATCTATCTGTCAATGCAAGGGACAAGGGATCGATCCCTGGTCTGGGACGATTCTACATGCCGTGGGGCAACTAACCGCGAACACCACAACTACTAAGCCCATGCACCCTGCAGCTCATGTTTCACACGAGAAGCTACTACAATGAGAAGCCTGTGTGCCACCACTAAAGTAGCCCCTGCTCACCTCAACTAGAGAAAAGTTGGCACAGCAACAAAGCCCCAGCACAGCCAAAAATAAATGAATTTTTTAAATAAAAGAGCACAGTATAGGTATACCCACACTATGAAATTCCACGAAGCAATTGAGAAACAATGAGATAGATCTATCTGTACTGCTGTGGAAAGATATACAAGAGAACTGTGAGGAGGAAAAAACAAGTTACAAAACATGTATACGTATTATGATCTCATCTGTGTGGAGGAACATATATAAACTTCACTAATACATAGAAATGTCTGAAAATGTTCATGGAGAAACCATTGATGGTTACCTTGAATAAGTTCAGCAGGTAAGGTCTTTACTTTTCACTTCATATCCTCCCTGGAGAAGGAAATGGCAACCCACTGCAGTACTGCCTGGAGAATTCCACGGACAGAGGAGCTTGGTGGGCTGCAGTCCATGGGGTCACAAAGAGTCAGACACCACTGAGTGACTAACACTTTCATAAGCTCCCATACTATGAAAAAAAAATTTTTTTAATCAAGAGCTCAAATTACTTGTATAAGTTTAAAATGTTTTTTTAAAAGTTTGGTGAGATCTCTGAGTGCTTCCCCAAAAGACTTCTTTACTACTGGAGTGTTGATAATTTGAATGAAAAAGTCAAAGCTATTCCTTTTGTACCTAAAGCCACTATAACATTCCTAAGATTGCCTCAGTTAATAAACTTGTATAGTGGGAAGGAGAGGGAAAAAAAAAATCACAACATTATGATGAAACTGGAAAAAAAAAAAAGGCACACTCCATATAGGGCCTTGGTAGGACAAGACAATCCACAAGTGCCAACCAGCTCTAGGCTATAAAGATCCCAGGAGAATCATCACATTTCAATTACCATCACTAACATTACTTATTATTTGGCCTGCTCCAGTCCCTAAGGAAGGCAGCTTGTGATGACAATACCCAGCCTCTTCTTGTAAAACAATTCATTAGCAAAGCAGAACAGCTGGGGCAGCCACGTGCGAGTACTTAAAGCACCACCCCACTGGGACCTCTGGCCCAGATTTCCCTTTTGGTGAGGGACAGCCACCACCCTTGTGACAGCTGTAGAGTCCTCCAGGGACACTTCAGGTTTAATCAGTACTTCCCACACTGGAGAGGGCCATTTGATTTCTAACATAAACTAATGGCACCCCACTCTCAGCAGGTTACACCAGACATCAGATAAGAGGCTTTAGGGCATTTTTATCTTGTTCTAATGCTCCAGAGTTAATGAGGCAGCAAAAGATACTGTCATAGAGCCCCAGTGTAGCTATATTATCCAATAAACAGACTCTTCCCAAGACAGGTTTAATATGGATCGAGGAGGTAAAGAAGGCTGCCTTAACACTGATGCCACTGAAAGGATGAGAATCAGGCACCAGAAGTAGGCCAAAATCATGCACACTCTGCAGTAGACAGTGCTGCAAGGAAAGCAAGGAGTTGTCTCTAAACATTAAAATGCTGATTTTTACCATCTTAAGCAGCATAAGTCTAATAGCTTTATCTGGCATTTGGGGCTAAGTTTTAAAAAAATGCTTCTAAATGAATCTATGTATTTTGCCAAGAAGTATTCTTAGGAGTTAGATTATTTTTTAAACTAGCAATATACTCATTATGAAAATAGTTTATTATATTAATATCACATTTATTATAATAATTATATTACATTAACCATGTAATATAGGGGTTTTTTTTACTGGCTATAAAGCAAATTCTATTATGTTAAACAGTATTATCCCCAGAACCTACATAATATCAAGCTTTAGAAATAATTCAATCATTCATTCAATAATGATAGCCTATTATAATCAATGCTATGTGAGACACAGTGAAAATAGCAATTAGCCCTTGGATTCCCTAGTCCAGGTTAACTATATAAAACAAAATTTTACTTAAACAATCTTTTATTTTTTTGTATCTTAGAATCCTGGTAAATATATGGAAAGTGTTTCTCTTCATAACTAGAAATATCACTCAGAACCTGCTGAGTGCACATAAATATTAAAAGCTGACTATTAAAAAATGGTCAGTATTAAATGCAGACCATTTCTTGAGTGATTTCCCTCGTAAAGATTAAAGAAAAGTTGAGATCTTCTATTTACTTCCTTGGAAACCACCCCTCAGAAAGACAAAAACGTCTGTAAGATCTCTTAAAAAGACTTGCTGGGCATGTGTTTACTCATTTCTAGTATATAAAACATACAATAAAGAAAACAGAATCACTCTCTAAACTTTGATTATAATTTACACAAGATAATCAACAAATTATAAGAATGAAGTCCAATTCACAGATTAACCTCCATCCATACAAAAAAAGTGATTCTGAGCTTTTTCTATACAACCATCAACTCGTGTTCTTCTACATCTACTGACCAATCATCGCTCTTCCACAGGTCTCTTGTTCCCTGTGGCAGAGAATGTTGGTTGCTTATTCCAATACATCTCCCTTTCCTTCTTATTAAAAGAACCCCAATTCTTACTTTGAATCTGCCTGCAATTCAGGGGACTCCAGTTCGATTCCTGGGTTGGGAAGATCTGCTGGAGAAGGGATAGGCTACCCACTCCAATATTCTTGGGCTTCCCTGGTGGCTCAGCTGGTAAAAAATCTGCCTGCAATGCGGGAGACCTGGGTTCGATCCCTGGGTTGGGAAGATCCCCTGAAGAAGGGAAAGGCTATCCACTCCTGTATTCTGGCCGGGAGAATTCCATGGACTGCATAGTTCATGGGGTTGAAGAGTCAGATGCAACTTTCACTTTCATTCTTTCAATTCTTACCCAGCAAAATTACAGCCCAGGATAAAAGAGTACATTTTTTTGCTGCTAGTCACGTCAGTTAGTTCAAATGACTAAATTCTGTGGGATTTCCAGGAAGGCTGCTTAAGAGGGAATGAGGTAGTTGTATGATACTCTTCTTGTCTTTCTCGCTTCTTGCATTCTTCTGGCCTACAACTCAAGCCCAATGGCTAGATCTCTAGCAATTATCTTTGACCAGGAGTATCCTATAGGATGGAAGTGAAGTCGCTCAGTTGTGTCCGACTCTTTGTGACCCCATGGACTGTAGCCCACCAGGCTCCTCCATCCATGGAATTTTCTAGGATGGAAGCCAGAATTTTCTATAGGATGGAAGCCAGGTACTAATAAAGTGGAGTGAAAAGAAAGAAGCCTCAGTTTTATGTAGCTGAACTTCATCCTAATAGACCTGATATCCACAATCTTTTAGCCTATAACCCTGATAGCTAAGTTATTCATTTCAGTGATGCCTTAATGGCACTTTGGCAAACAAAAGTGAAGTTTTATAATGCATACTCCACTTCCACCCTAAATTGTATTCTCCTGGTCACAGCAGCGTAAAATCTTGACATTGTTTTTACTCTTACGTCTCTCCAGTTTTTTACTACAATTTCATATCTAGTCCCTCCCCCCAACAAATCTCTCTTATATGTCCCCTCCTTTGCATTCATACCATCCTATCTAGTATAAGCAGTTACTGCATTCCTGAACTGCAACAGCTTCCTAGCTGGTCTCTCAACCCCATCACCACACCCTTCAATTCTCTATGGAGGTGACTGTTAGACTTTTGAAAATGATTCCTCAGGCGTTCCATAGTTTAGATACTCCTCACTTTTCCAACCACAGTCCTCATACCCCTAGATTGCTTCTCAGTCCGAGGGTCTTCTTTCTTACCATATACTACAAATATTAGCCATTAACTTCTACTTAAGTTTCATCTCTTCCAAGAAGTATTCCTTGAATTCTTATCTCACTTTTTCCTCTTTAGGAGTTTCCTTTGGACAGGGAAGAATCATGTGACATGAATGTGGTGTAAAAAAGGCCAAGCCACGCAGAGCTATAGCACAAATGTAAAGACTTGTTTTTTTTTTTTTAAATTTTATTCCAAGAGCAGTGAAAAGTCATTGATGGGTTTTAAGAAGATAATAAGGCCATGTCAATTTGTGTTTAAAAAATATTACTCTAACTGTGGAGTAAGGTAGTTATTGGAGAAAAGATCAATTCTAAGCTAATTCTGCTAGGAGAAGGGGAAAATACCAGAAACAGATTAAAGAAGCTGGATAAAGCAGGCTTAATGTAGATGAAGAACTTGAAACTCAGTATTCTAGAGGAAAATGATAGTCATTTGAGTAAATACATGTTCTTAAAAAAAAAAAACTAGTGTTTTTTTAAAAAGCTAGTGTGCAGAATTTAGTACTAAATGTTCTTCTATCAAGAATGTATTGGCATTTACAGTGCCTTAACTTTCCTTGAATCTTGGTTAAAAAAAGAAAGCTACACAAAATTTTGAGACAATTGAGAAATTCTGAATGTGGAAGTATATGAGGTATTTTGCAATTAATGTTAATTTTTCTTGGGTGTGATAACAGGAAACTGTCCTTATTCTTAGGAAATGCATTCTGAAGTATTTAGGGGTAAAGTGCCTGATGTCAGAAACTTATTTCAAAATAGTTCAAGGAGAGGGAAAAAAAAAAACATACACACATATACACGTCGATATTCATATCTACGGCTATGGTGAGCTCATGGATGCTTAAAATTTTTTCATGATGAACCAGTGGAGGAAAAGACAATGTAATTTCTTCTTAAGCTAGTGGAAAGGGGCTTTTTTTCTGATATATTCATGATATTGATATTCATTTATTTGCTAATTGAAATAAGTTATTTTTAACCTACATCTCTAAGGAAGTCTGGGATCTTAAAAAGTTAACCACCACAGGAGGACAGTCACCTAAGAATTATCCTTTCTACAAACAGTTAACAGATCAATCATGCTCCAGCCCTCCCTTTAGTTTCAAGCCTGGTTACTCCTGGATTCCTGATTAAGGAAAGGGAGGAAGACACTGCCTGTGCTTTTTCAAGTGGAAGACAGTTACTGAACTATGCTATCCAGTGCCTATGTTTACTAAACATTTAAGATAATGTTACCAATCCCTGCTGTGGACCCCTTTCAGAGAATAGCAGGTATACAACTTAATATTCAAGTAATCTTTTATTGTGTTGCTCTCTTCTTTGCTAATGTCATTATTTCCAACACTGAGATTGCTGGCTAATTAAAAGCCTTGTTTTTACCGAACTTGACAGCTGACAGCAGCAGAAATAGAAGCAGACAACCATAAACTATTTTCTCTTCAACAGGAGAAAAATGCTTCCTCTGCAAAGTTCCAGGAAGAACTCTAGAATTCTATACCTATAAAACTAAGCATTTTCAGGGAGGCGCTACTGTTAGCAATAATAAGCCTTTCAACCTGAGCTATGAGAAAGCTTATTTCTATGGTCAGATCTAGCTAGACATCTCATTCTTCTTTTGACTAACTGGGCAGGCATAGCCCAGTTAGCTCCTTCTCTTAGTCCAAACTCAATGTGTTTATAGTCAGACTCTACAAAATGGATAAAAGATAAACTAAAAAATAAAGGTCAACAGCAAAATGGATGCCAAACACCTCCAATATTGCATTCACTAAAGGAAACAATTCTTTATATTCATAAAACAAAACAGGATGTTACAGCACCAGGTTGGGCTTCCCTGGTGGCTCAGACAGTAAAGAATCTACCTGCAATGCAGGAGACCCTGGTTCAATCCCTGGGTAGGAGAGATCCCCTGGAGAAGGGAATGGCAACCCACTCTAGTATTCTTGCCCGGAGAATCCCCATGGACAAAGGGGCCTGGTGGGCCACAGTCCATGGGTTTGCAAAGAGCCTGAAATGACTGAGCGACTAAGCACAGCACACAACACCAAGTTAAGGGGATAACTGGAAGCTTTGTTTGGTCGGTTGTTTTAGGTTATTGTGAGTGTGTTTGTTAAGATGAACTGAGTAAGCCATATACTAGATGTTTTCCCAAACTAGAATTAGTTAACAATGTAACTTCACAAGCTTATTCCATGAAGAACATGGCTTGGCATGATGAGAAAGACAAAAATGAGTGGTAAATGAGGGTCTTTGTTCTAAAGGAGGGCAAGTCCACTAATAATAACTGAAGGGTCTGAGTAGCTTATTCCTCTCACTCAAAGATATTTCTCCCTGTTGAGTAAGAAGAAACCTTATCATGCAAGAGGAGAGAGAAAGAATTAAACCCACAAATAATTTCAAATTTCATTTCAGCCATAGTTTTCTCTAACCATACTTAGTCGCATCAGTAGTGTCCAACTCTGTGTGACCCCCAGGCAGACAACCAGGCTCCTTTGTCCCTGGGATTCTCCAGGCAAGAATATTGGAGTGGTTTGTCATTGGTTTCCTTCTCCAGTACATGAAACTGAAAAGTGAAAATGAAGTCGCTCAGTCATATCCAACTCTTCATGACCCCATGGACTGTAGTCTACCAGGCTCCTCCGTCCATGGGATTTTCCAGGCAAGAGTACTAGAGTGGGTTGCCATTGTCTTCAGCTTCTGGAAAAAAGCCAAATAATTACATATAGCATCTCCTTTAATCTTCTCTCTCCCACTTGCTGGTAGAAAGATGGCAAAAAGAATGCAAGCAGAAGGAGGAGAAATTAAAGGCGATAAAAGTTATCAACAAGATAACGTTCCGTATTATTTGGGCTCATGGGCTGACTGAAGGTTGAGCTTTATTACGCATCTTATCCTCTCTTTGCTAAACTGTACTGTCACCTGCTACTCAAAGTTTCACAGAAGATTCAGGATATGCAACGACAGTTTTATTTTTGAGGGATCTGCTCAAATATAAAAAAGAAAAGTATATGTTTGAGTCTCCATCTATTTCAAAAGAGCTTCGCTTAACTTCAGTTTCTTTTTACAACTGCTATAACAAAGAAAACACTATAGGGTTCCTGAAGGGTCTTTGAAGACAGGAATATGAAGAATTCCTCTCTATTTTAAGACTTCCTCTCTCACAGCAAATGGTCACAGGCACACCACTTCAAGCCATCAAGAAGGAACCATCAACAGTTCAGTATTAAGACACGGCAGATGTAGTCATCGTCCAGATTCTGGCTAGTCTCACTCTTGAACGAATGTTCTAAGAGAGAAACCCCATGTTTTAACTCAAAGTACTGCAGATGGTGATTGCAGCCATGAAATTAAGACGCTTACTCCTTGGAAGAAAAGTTATGCCAACCTAGATAGTATATTCAAAAGCAGAGACATTACTTTGCCAACTAAGGTCCGTCTAGTCAAGGCTATGGTTTTTCCAGTGGTCATGTATGGATGTGAGAGTTGGACTGTGAAGAAGGCCGAGTGCTAAGAATTGATGCTTTTGAAGTGTGGTGTTGGAGAAGACTCTTGAGAGTCCCTTGGACTGCAAGGAGATCCAACCAGTCCATTCTGAAGATCAGCCCTGGGATTTCTTTGGAAGGAATGATGCTAAAGCTGAAACTCCAGTATTCTGGCCACCTTATGCAAAGAGTTGACTCACTGGAAAAGACTGATGCTGGGAGGGATTGGGGGCAGGAGGAGAAGGGGACAACAGAGGATGAGATGGCTGGATGGCATCACAGATTCGATGGACATGAGTCTGAGTGAACTCCAGGAGTTGGTGATGGACAGGGAGGCCTGGCGTGCTGCGATTCATGGGGTCGCAAAGAGTTGGACACGACTGAGCGACTGAACTGAACTGAACTGAAAGGAAAATGGAAAGATGAAAAAAGACCCAAGTTTAATTATCAGTAGTGACAGAAAAAGAAAAGCACATTAAATGCATTGTGTAAAATGAAGTTAGAAAGGATTTTTCATACCGTACCCAAAAATAAGTGCACCTGCACTTAGGAAATAAACATTGTCCCATGTTCTATTTTCAACACACAGTTTTATCCAACACAAAGTCATTTCACCTTAAACAAACACACAAACATACAAACAAACAAGAGCAGTCAAGATCCAATATCAATTCCTACCCCACCATTCCTACCTAATCTGCCAGCAAGTTAATGCAAATCAAAGCAAGCACTTCACTGCTGCTGTAGTGAAGCCGGTTCCCTTCCCAAGAGAGGCCTGTAAAACAGGACAGTCAGTGACAGCAGTACAATTACTGACACAGATACAGACTTTATGGACATGTTTATCTCTGCTGTAAATCCACACTCTCTCTCCACTCCGATTCACGAGTCATAAAGAAATTGCAGATAATGAAAAAGTTGGGAAATTTACAGCATGTCGGAAACCTCAGACAGCCAGAAGAAATTAAAGAGCTGACTAGGGATAAATCACACAGGTACAATTAAAACTTCCCACATACCTCCTTCATTTCCAAACTGAGGCACAATCCAATGGAGCTGATGAAAAGTTGAGGTCATGACTCCTCAGGCTGTAATCATTTCTTAACTAACTGCATGTTAAAAATTAGCCAATTCACAGGACGCGTGTAAATGCTTTCTTGCTGCTTACCTTGATTCCCTTCACTCTCCACTGGAAGCACCCACACAGCAATTTTGTCTGTAAACAGGCCAAATTGCAACAAGTAATAAACGGAAAGGTGATGTCCCCTCTCCTACTGCCATCTCTGCAGGTGCAGGACATCTTTTACCATCGCCACTGTGGACTGAGCATTAAAATGAGAAAGTGGAGCTACAATGGGTAAATGAAATTGGAGTTTTCTTCTTCCCCTATAAATAATCATTCTGAAGGTTTCATTTGATCTCTTTTCAATGTTCCAAAAGAGATTTTAAAGGACTATTACGTTTGATACTAGAATAAGAATTACTTCTGGTGATACTTGCTTGTCAATAGACTCAACCAATGCTCTATATTCTTTATGTAACCACCTTTGCATAAGCTTCAAAGTGGTCTAGTTTTAGCTTTACCACTCCCTGAACTACCCAGCTCTTTGCTTTTATATTTGTCTAATGACAAAGGTTATAAGAGGGGAGGGAAAAACAAAACAAAAAGGTGAAACAAAACCAAACCTCCAAACTTTACCAGAATCTAGAAGTCTTAATTAATGTTTAACTTTTATTCTAATAAAGAAAAACAGAAAAATACCAAAGAGAAGAAATAATGTCTGTTTCTTAAATAATAAGCTTAATAGATCTAGTACTGAAGACTAGAATACTGTGAGTTAATTGTTGGCCTCTCTATTCTATAAGGCTATAAAATTCTCTGTGAAGGAAAAAATGATTTTATCACATGCTATACTCTTCTACTTTCCCCAAATTATTTACAGAAACTAGCAGGTTTTAAAAACACCAACCCAAACACAAGATCTGTCTGGAAAGCAAAAGCAAAGAACACAGATTTTACTAGCTAACTTCCACATAATTGAATGAATCAAGAGTGTCAACAAAGTTATACACAAGTCAGTACTCATCTCTGTGCATCTTTATGGGACGAAGCCCTACCAAATTAGCTCTAATATGATTTTGAAATTCCTAGCTGTCAAGAAATGAAGGTTAACAGGTCTTTTTAGAGACATGGAGGATGCAATTGACAAGGTTTCGATTTTGTTCCTGTTTGACCCCTTGATGATTTGAGATCCATTTTACACTTCAGAGAACCCAAATGTCATTTTCAATTTATATATTAAGATTTTATTCTCTATGGAATAAAAATAATTCTAAGATAATACTAAGACTTTCAACCCAGATATCACCACCATACAAAACTTAGGTCGTATTTAGCTCAGAGATCTCAATTCTAGCCAGTCAGTAAGCATTAGACATGGTTTCTGATTAGCTTTTGCTTACAATGATCAGTTCTTTTAGCTCGCTGTCAGATTCGTGTCCAGTACCAATTAAGAATTACTAAATACAGGTCAAATTTTATTTAAAAGCTCCTAAGAGGCAAATAATATTTTATAAAATGAGTATTTGAATGAAAACAAGAAACACATCTATTGTTACTACTCTATGAGGCAACAGTACCCCTGGATTAAAAATCAGAAGACTTGGATTCTAGGTCCAGTTTGGCAAATAACTAAGTGTGTGACTGAACAAATCATTGAAGTTCTTTGAACCTCAGTTACCTCATTTATTCAAATGGGAATAACAGAAGAATAGTAGAAAGAATTAAAAGAGAAAGTACACGTAAGAAACATTGCAGGCTAGGGACTTCTCTGGTGGTCCAGCGGTTAAAATATCTGTCTTCCAGTGCAGGGGATGCGGGTTTGATTCCTGGTTGGAGAAGTAAGATCCCACATGCGTGGGACAACTAAGCCCTTACACAACCACCACGGGGCCTGCGAGCCAAACTAAGACCCAATGCAGCCATATACATTAAAAAATGAAATAGCAGGCTCAAAAATGTTACTTGCCTTTCCCTCTTCACGAGACATGATTCAGATTTCTGGTTCTGTCACCAATGAGCTGTGTGGTTTTCCTTAGGCAAGTCACCTAATATCTTTAGGCCTCTGTTTTTGCATCTGCAACATTAGAGGGTTGAGACTCAACAATCTCTAAGATTCCCTTTCAACTCTAACAAATTATGATTACCAATCTTGTCACTAAATTCCTGGATGATCGAGGTCTAAGTTGCTTCATTTCTTTTGACCTCAGTTTCCTGACCTTTAAATGGGAAACTTGTAAGAGGAGGAAAAACAAGCTGCCAGCAAACATAACTTTACTTATTAGCAATCAAAGAAACACATATAAAAAACAATGAAATAACTTTGGGCAACCTGTATATTGGAGTTCAGGGCTGTGTTCCTGTGTTGCTGGAGAATTTGCGTGGTATGTTTGCCCTTGGGAGGTACTTGGTTTCAGTGTAGGTTTGGAGGAGTTTGATGAGCTCTTGTCAATTAATGTTCCCTGGAGTCAGGAGTTCTCTGGTGTTCTCAAGGTTTGGTCTTAAGCCTCCTGGTTCTGGTTTTCAGTCTTCTTTTTACAGTGATCTCAAGACTTCTCCTTCTATATAGCACCGTTGATAAAACAGGAGGGAGGGGGGTTCAGGATGGGAAACAAGTATATACCTGTGGCAGATTCATGTTGATGTATGGCAGAACCAATACAGTATTGTGAAGTAATTAACCTCCAATTAAATAAATTTATATTTAAAAAAACCACAATGAAACAAAATTTTTCACCTATAAAATGGGCAAGTACTAAAAAGTTTCATGATATCTAGAGTTGGCTCTTTGTATGTGTGTGTGTGTTAGTCACTCATCCATGTCTGACTCTTTGCGACCCCATGGACTGTAGTCTGTCAGGCTCCTCCTGTCCATGGAATTCTCTGAGCAAGAATACTGGAGTGGGGTAGCCAATCCCTTCTTCAGGGATCTTCCCAACCTAGGGATCAAACCTGGGTCTCCGCATTGCAGGCAGATTCTTTACCATCTGAGGCACCAGGGAAAACCAGAGTTGGCTATAATATATAGGAATACAAGTACTTTCATTTACTGTTCTTAGAAATATGATTTGGACAAGTCTTTCCAGAGGTCACTTTGGCAAAATGTCAAAGTTTCTAATGTGCCATTCACTTGATCTAGAGTGAAGGATGCTTATCACAGCATGATTTACTTTTAAAGCACTGGAAACAGCCTAAATGTCTATTAAGAAAGAATTAATGAAAAAAAGAAAGAATGAAAAAAAAGAAAGAATTAATGAAATACATTATGTGACGTGAAAGTCACTCAGTCGTATCCAACTCTTTGCAACCCCATGGACTATAGAGTCCATGGAATTCTCTAGGCCAGAATACTGGAATGGGTAGCCTTCTCCAGGGGATCTTCCCAACCCAGGGGTCGAACCCAGCTCTTCCACATTCCAGGCAGATTCTTTACCAGCTGAGCCAATGCACTAAGTCAAAAATGTAGGTTGTAGAACAGAAATAGCATGACACCATGTATGTTTGAAAATATATATATATATGTACATGCGCGCGTGTGTGTAATACCTCTTAGCAAGAAATGTTTGCAGGATTTGGAGGAGTGTTCACCAAAAAGTTAAAAGTGATTACTATTTTAGGATGCTGTGATTTCCGGTGATTTTTGCTTTCTATGTATTTTCTACAATGAATATGTACTGTTTTATAATAGCAAAAAAATAAGAAAGTTCCTATTTAACTTTTAAAATGAATATTACAAAAAAGATTCTATGACTGTTTAACAATTCTTTTTAGTTACTAAGCAGTATCCCTTGTTCTTATAGTCCATGACATAAACCATGTACATAGTTGGATTTTTACACCACAATCTAGCTGTTTACTTAGACATACTAAGCACTTCTCACATACCGTTTCTAATCTTCTCTACAATGCTGTAAGATCAATTTCACTCTAAAGGAAACCTAGCAGAGCTTTACATGTTAGAAGTTGTTTTCCCCCACATTAGATGTTATTTTGAAAAGATTAAGATACTCCAAAATGAGATCTTTAAGGCCAGAGAAGTCTCTTTACTTAAAAAAAAAAAAAAAGTGTAAATACAAACAGATTTTATACTTGGGTATCCTTTAAATCTCAATTAGAAGCACTCCTGCATATAGGAATTCTAAGCTGACACTAGGAACATTATCAAGATTGCTGAAACCAGGGGAGGCACCATTGTTTGTCACCAAGTACATTGGACAATGAGGGGTGAGATCTGGACTGGTTATTTGCTGCAGGATGGCTTGCATAGGCAAACAAGAAACCAGAGTACTTAAAAATAAAAAATGTCTAAATCATGTTAAAATTTTTGGATGCCATCCAGCATTAACTAAAAGCATATTAAAGGACTTACCTGGTGGCAGAGTGGATAAGAATCCGCCTGCCAATGCAGGGGACAAGGGTTGGATCCCTAGTTTGGGAAGATTCCACATGCTGTGGAGCAACTAAAGCTGGTGCGCCACAGCTAAGCCCATGAGCTGCACCTAAGGAAATCTGTGTGCCTAGAGCCTGCACTCTGCAACAAGAGAAGTCCCCGCAATGTGAAGTCCGTGCACCAAAAAGAAGAGCAGCCCCCGCTCACTGCAACTAGAGAAAGCCTAAGCACAGCAATGAACAATCAGTGCAACTGAAAATAAATAAGCAATATTTTAAAAACCTAATTAATTACTCTTCATTTCTTGACATATAAAGTGGAGAGAGAAAGAAAAGGAATGTCTGTGATCTAAACATAGAGGCACTCTCTCACCTTCCCACCAGCGAAGAAATCTGCATCTCTCTTTCCTCTTGTTATGATCCAGTCGTAAGATCAATCTTAGGCCGGTGCACCTGTGCTCTAAACCCTAACACTTACTTCAAGCCCTCTCAGGGATCTTGCTTACTCTTTATCCCTTTTCACCTCTCTCTGCCATCTTTCCATCTTTGCCACTAGAATTTAAACACATCTAAGTCCACTGCCTAAAGTAAACAAGAAACTTTGACCACTTCTTCCTCTTGCAAATACCCTTTCTTCCTCTTAATAGCCAAACTCCTATTTCCATCTCCTATTTCTCTGGTTCCTCACTCACCCATGCATACAACAGCCTACACAATGGAGAATTCACACCCAAAGCCAAACCCGTCAAAAATCTAACTCAATAAAGATCTAAATGTAAGACATGACACCATAAAACTCTTAGAAAAGAACATAGGTGAAACATTCTTTGACATAAATCGTAGCAATATTTTCTGAGATTACTCTCCCAGGGCAAAAGAAATAAAAGCAAAAATAAATAAATGGGACCTAATAATATTTTAAAAGTTTTGCACAGTAAACTATCAACAAAATAAACAGACAACCTATGAAATAGGAGAAAATATTGCAAAAGATGCAATTGACAAGGGCTTAATTTCCAAAACATGCAGACAGCTCATACAACTCAACAGCAGAGAAACAAACAACCCAATCAAAAGTGGACTGTTGTTGCTGTTTAGTTGATAAGTTGTGTCTGACTCTTTTGCGATCCCATGGACTGTAGCTCACCAGGCTCCCTTGTCCATGGGATTTCCTAGGCAAAAATACTGAAGTGGGTTGCCATTTCCCTCCCCAGAGGATCTTTCCAACCCAGGGATGGAATCTGGGTCTCCTGCATTGCAGGTGGATTCTTTACCGCTGAGCCACCAGGAAAGCCCCCAAAATGGGCAGAAGACCTGATAAACATTTTTCCAAAGAAGACAAAGAGACAGACAACAGGCACATGGAAGACACTCAACATTGCTAATTATTACAGAAATGCAAATCAAAACTACAATGAGGTATCACCTCACACCAGATGGAATGGCTATCATCAAAAGTCTACAAATAATAACTGCTGGAGAGGATGTACAGAAAAGGGAACCCTTACACACTGTAAGTGGGAATGTAATTGGTTCAGCCACTATGGAAAACAGTATGTGCTGTGCTTAGCTGCTTAGCCGTGTCCAACTCTTTGTGACCGCAGGACTGCAGCCCACCAATTTCCTCTGTCCATGGGGATTCTCCAGGCAAGAATACTGGAGTGGATTGCCATGCCCTCCCTCCAGGGGATCTTCCCAACCCAGGTCTCCCGCACTGCAGGCAGATTATTTACTGACTGAGCTAGCAGGGAAGCCCAAAAATACTGGTGTGGGTAGTCTATCCCTTCTCCAGGGGATCTTCCTGACGCAGAATCAAACTATGGTCCCCTTGCACTGCAGGTGGATTTTTTACCAGATGAGCTACCAGGAAAGTCCATGGAAAACAGTCCTGAAAAAACTAAAAATAGAGCTACCATATATCAGGAATCCCATTCCTCGGTATATATCCAGAAAAAAACAAAAACTCTAATTCAAAAAGATACATGCACTTTAATGTTTACAGCAGCACTATTTATAATAGTCAAGACATGGAAGCAACCCCAGTGCCCATAATATATATGTGTGTAATGCAATATTAATCAGTCATAAAAAATAAGAAATATTGTCATTTGCAGCAACATGGAAGGACCTAGAGAATGTTATCCAAGTGAAGTCAGAGAAAGACAAAAAGTGTACAACAGCATTCATTTGTGGAATCTAAAAAGTAATGCAAATGAATCTGTATAAAGAACAGAAACAGACTCAGACATAGAAGACAAACTTGTGGCTACTACCAAAGGGGAGGGAGGGAGGGGAAAATTAGGAGTCTGTGATTAACAAACTACTATATAAAAGAGATAAGAAACAAGGATTTATAGTATGGCACATAAAATTAGACAGTATCTTATAACAACCTATAATGAAATATACTCTGAAAAAAAAAAAACAAAACCCTGAATCACTATTAGTTTTGGCACACCCAAAACTAATACAAATTGTATCAATTATACTTCAAATAAAAAAAATAACAAACTCATTGTCTTCCCTTACAAACTTATTCCTCCACTACTGTTCTTTCTAAAAAAGCTTTAGTGACAGACTGTAGCATCCTTTTGTCTCATCCTCAGAAAAGACTTCCTTCTCTGACACCCCTTACAGATCAGAAGAGGTCTCACAGAGATTTGTTGTTACAGAATCTTATACTTCTTCACAGCACTCATCACAACCCTCTCAACAGGGATTATTTCTGTAACTGTCTGATGTGTTGTCTTCCTCATGACTGCTTTGCTTACTGATGCAGCCTTTTTATCACAGTGATTGGCTCATTTTAGTCACTTTAAATTACTTTTGTTGAGGAGACCCTTAAGAGAAGGGGGAAAAAATTCAATCAACTGATTGACAGATCAGTCCTTAGTGAGGTATAATTCATATAGGATGAACTGCACATACTTGAAGTGTACAGTCTGGTAAGATTTTCTTTTTAATATATTTGGCTGCGTCGGGTCTTAGTTGCAGTGCATGGACGCTGGCTCTAGGGCTCAGGGGTTGCAGTACGCAGGCTCTCTAGCTGTGGCACGTGTCAAGTTTGGAAGGGAAGACAAATGCTTTCACCACTACTGAGGCAAACCCTTCTGAGTCCTATGACTGATGAGAATTTTGCAGTCTGGTTGGCAGGAGCAGGCACTATTACTGACCCTGTGGTGCTAGCCAGCGCTCCTTCCTGTAATACTTTCGAGGGGCTCTCTCCTCAGCCTCATGTATAACCATTTCCTCACAAGACTGTTCTGGTGAGTAGTCAGCTAATGCCTTTAGGAGAACCCTCTGCGGATCTCCAGGGTTCTCTCCAAGCTGCCCTTGCCCCTGTGGTACTCTGTCCTCTGACCTCTTGCTACCTTGGTCTCTCCAGACTCCTAGCTCTGTTTCTTCAACTCAGGGAGTCTGTTGCTCTCTGCCTGAGCTCCCTCTCCCAGCACTGCAGCCTGGAAACTCTCTCAAAACAGTAAACTGAGACAGTCACAGCGCCGACCTCCTTTACTTCCTAACTCTCAGGGATCACTATCTTTTATTGCCTGACATCCAGTGTACTAAAAACCACTGTTCCTATCTTTTGTAGTTTTTTAAAAAACTGTCTCAGGTGAGAAGGTGAAGCTAGTCCCTGATATTCCATCCCGTCAAAAGCAAAAATGCTTCCATTGTTGTCTGCGTGCCACTAACTTACACACCCAGAGAAATCTAGGAGTCATTCTTGACACCCTCTCCCTCCCCACCTCTGCTGATCTTCTATAGCCAATCAATCAAGATTTATTCTTTGTCCTAAATGGCTCTCAAATTCAAGGACATCGCTCCTTGTACACCATTAGCATCCTAGTTCAAGGCACCATGGTCTTTTTTTCCAATTTATTTGGCTACGTGGCATGTGGAATATTTATTGTATCATGTGGGATCTTTCGTTGCAGTACATGGACTCCATGCACCGCGTGTGTCTCACGGGTTCCAGAGTGCACAGGTCAGTAGTTTCAGCATGCATGCTTGGTTGCCCTGAGGCATGCGGGATCTTTGACCAGGGGTCAAACTTGCATCCCTTGCACTGCAAGGCAGATTCTAAGCCACTTGACCATGACGGAAGTCCCAGCACCAGTCTATAGACTACTGCAATGACCTCCTACTTGGTCTCCCTAGTTCTTCTCACGTCCCCCTCCAAACCAGTCTCTACACAGCCAAAACCTGAGTATTCCTTGCCTATGCCCTCCATTGACTTGTCAGAGATCTTAGAATATCATCCAATATCCTTAATATAACCAAGAAGTCTTACATGATTCAGTCTTTTTTTTTTTTTTTTTAATATTTACTTTATCTGTTTGGCTGCTCCGGGTCTTAGCTATGGCATGTGGGATCCAGTTCCCTGATCAGGGATCGAACCTGGGCCCCTGCATTGGGAGCTCGAAGTCTTACCCACTGGACCACCAGGAAGTCCCCATGATTCAGCCTTTGTCAAGAATTAAATACTATGCCTTAAAATACTGAATTTTAATGCTACAAGGATCTGAGAGGTCTTTTAGTCCAACAGCTTCATTTTTCAACTGAAGAAACTGATGCTTAGTGTCACACAGCTAAATTCCTGCTAAAGGTGCACTAGGCAGTAATAAAGTTTAAGATTTATCAACAGCTTTCTAGGTGTCAAATATCATACATGCATTTTTAAAAACTGAATTGAATCTGCATTTTTTAAAGTGAGTTTTCAAAGTGTACAATTCAATGGCATTTAGTAAATTCACAATATTTTTCAACTACCACCTATATAAGTTACAAAACATTTTTGTCACCCACCAAAAAAATCCTTTACCCATTACTCAGACAGCCCCCATTTCTCTCTTTCTCTTGCCCCTGGCAATCACCAATCTCCCTTCTGTCTCTATGAATTTATAATATAATATGTGATTTTTCATGTCTGGCTTCCTTTATTTAATATAATGTTTTTGAGATTCACCCATGTTGTGAGACTTGGACCGTAAAGAAGGCTAAGCACCAAAGAACTGATGCTTTTGAACTGTGGTGCTGGAGAAGACTCTTGAGAGTCCCTAGTCAATCAAAGGAAACCAACCCTGAATATTCACTGGAAGGACTGATGCTGAAGCTCTAATACTTTGGCCACCTGATGCAAAGAGCTAACTTGCTGGAAAAGGAGACAAAAGGGAGGGGACTTAGGTATACCTATGGCTGATTCATACTGATGTTTGGCAGAAACCAACACAATACTGTGAAGCAATAATCCTTCAATTAAAAATAAAAAAAATTAATTTAAAAAAGAAAAATCTAACTTGCCTCCCATGTTACCACTTTTCTTTATTACTACCCCATTGTCTACCATGTTGGCAAAGTGAGTCTTTTAAGAAAATACATACGATTATACACTTACTATGCTTAAAATTTCTCATATGCTGCCCATGATGATAACAACAGTTAATAGCTTTTAGGCACTTATTAAGTACTAATATACTATGCAAAGATTTTATAAATAATATTGTATTAAATTATCAAAACAATATTCTAAGGTAACATCTCAAAGTGAATGGTCAGGAAAACCCTGAGGATCCTGGGGATCACTAAGCCCCTTTCAGAGGGTCCATGAGTTCAAAATTACACGTATGATACTAAGATGGCTTTTTCACTCATTCTCTCAGAAGTGAACACTGAAGTTATCTAGAGCCTACCAACAAAAGGTATCATAACATACTGAAAGAAGCAGCAGATATGAAAACTTAGCTCTTTATCAATCCAAACATTAAGGGTATTTGAAAAATGTAAAAACCACCATTCTTATCAATATTTTTTGTTTGGAAAATAGTTACTCTTCCTGAGCAAGCTCCAGGAGTTGGTGATGGACAGGGAAGCCCGGTGTGCTTCAGTCTATGGTGTCGCAAAGAGTCGGACATGAGTGAGCAACTGAACTGAACTGAATATACTATAATAAGGTAATATACTCTTCCAAAGCTTTCTTTAAATCAGACAAACAAGTTTTGCATCCTACCAATTATAGATAAGAAATAATTCCTTGGTTCTGGCACCTTAAGAGTTTTGTCTTAAAAACAAGTTCTCCCAAAATGTCCAGTTACCTACAATTAACTAGTCTTCCAGTGGACGTGTTTTGAATCATGAAATCCATCCATAAAGTCACTGCTCACATGTACATTAGGTACAATGTACTCATTTCTACAAAGCGTCTATGAACTGAAAAAGAAAAACTATGCTAAACGGGAAGCCACTGAAGATCATGTACAGTGCTAAAGCTGATTTCCTAAACCATCACGGCAAAGATGCCCAAACAAGCTCTTTTTCCGCAGGCATTTTCTTCTTCATGCTGCCTTTCCTTTCTTGTTGACTAGGGAAGTGAACACATTGATTTTCACAAGATGTAGCTCCAGTCCTCATGAAGTTGCTTCGTATTTTCTTAACACCTAAAACTATTCCTTAAAAGAAGCCTATCTAGCAGGCTCAACTGATTCTAAACATAATCAACTGCAAAAGGTGGATTTCTCACTCCAGGGCAAATTGTTAGGTCTATAAGCATAGCACTTAACTAAGTCATTAATAATCCATCTGAAATCAATGGCTCCAGGGTAATTCCCTGTGGTTTTCCCATCCCATTCAAACAACTTTTCCCTGTTCTAACAATTCTCTATTGCTTAGATCTTCTGTTTCCATTTTATATTACTCACTCTGTATTTCTTATACCATAGCCATATTGGTGTCCAAACACATACAAAAAGATCTGTCCTCTGTTTTTATAATTAAGGGATGGAAATTTTAATAACTAATACAAAACTAGGAAAGTTATGACCTACCTAGACCAACCTAGACAGCATGTTAAAAAGCAGAGATATTACTTTGCCAACAAAGGTCCATCTAGTCAAGGCTATGGTTTTTCCAGTAGTCATATATGGATGTGACAGTTGGACTATAAAGAAAGCTGAGCACAGAAGAATTGATGCTTTTGAACTGTGGTGTTGGAGAAGACTCTTAAGAGTCCCTTGGACTGCCAGGCGATCCAACCAGTCCATCCTAAAGGAAATCAGTCCTGAATACTCACTGTAAGGACTGATGTTGAAGCTGAAATTCCAATACTTTGGCCACCTGATGCAAAGAGCTGACTCACTTGAAAAGACGCTGATGCTGGCAAAGATTATAGGCAGGTAGAGAAGAGGACGACAGAGGATGAGATGATTGGATGGCATCACCGACACAATGGACGTAAGTTTGAGTAAATTCCGGGAGTTGGTGATAAATAGAGAGGCCTGCATGCTGCAGTCCGTGGGGTCGCAAAGAGTTGGACACAACTTAGCGACTGAACTAAACTGAATATGGAACTAAAATCTTCCTTATTCTTTCTATTCATATTCTAAAATATGTATCAACTGTGTATCAGTATTGGAGAAGGCAATGGCACCCCACTCCAGTACTCCTGCCTGGAAAATCCCATGGACAGAGGAGCCTGGTAGGCTGCAGTCCGTGGGGTCACGAAGAGTCAGACACGACTGAGAGACTTCACTTTCACTTTTCACTTTCATGCACTGGAGAAGGAAATGGCAACCCACTCCAGTATTCTTGCCTGGAGAATCCCGGGGATGGGGGACCCTGGTGGGCTGCCGTCTATGGGGTCGCACAGAGTTGGACATGACTGAAGCAACTTAGCAGCAGTGTATCAATATGTATCAAAATATGTATCAACTGTGTTATTAGTTCATTATGCAAGTTCTTTCTCATGTAATGCCCAAGTTAGTCAACAAAGAAAACAGTTAAAGATGCTTCAACAGGCCTCCTTAGTGGTCTAGTAGTTAAGACTTCGCGCTCCCAAGGCAAGGGGCACAGGCTCATTCCCTGGTAGGGGAACCAAGCCCAGATGCCACACAGTGAGGGGGAAAAAAGTGCTTTGGCTTTTCTAGGAAAGTAGTTTCCAAGGATCTGCAAATGACAAATGGTAATATACATAAAAATGCATCACTCAACTGAACTGAATATACATAAAAATGCATCACTCAACAAGGGTGTCAGAAAAGTTACACATCAAATCAGGAAATTAGTGAGTTGAGGAAAATATACCTTCATTGTCTCAATGTGAATTTTTTCATTCAATACCAATAATGATATTCTGATATTTCCATGGAGGAGAAGTGGGAGAAGAAATCAACCATCCCAAGTTACAGAAGTAATTTACTATTTATTTCTAAAATACTATAGCTGTGACATTATTAACAACCTAAATTAAAATGACAGGGGTAGCATTAACACAAAAGGAAAATATTGCCAAACTAAAATTCAAAAACAGCAAATGACTGCTAAAGACAATGACACGCATGAATGTCATAATCAAAATGTTGAGCAAAAGAAGCCAGCCACAAAAGAATATATAGTTGGTGATTCCACTTAAAGTTCAAAAACAAACAAAATTCTTTTATATTGTAAGTCAAAACAGTGCTTAACTCTGAGCCAAGGGCAGGTAGTGACTGAGAGGGGCATGAAGGAGGTATTATATATTGGAAAGGTTCTATTAATTTATCTGTTCAAGGTCACAGTTATATGGGACTGTTGTTTTATGAAAATTCATTGAGCTGTACATAATCTGTGTACTTTTCTCCATGTATACCTTCCATTTTTTAAAATGTATTCAAGAACAAAAAATGATAGAACAGTGGAATATTTTTATATCCTGAATCTAAAGTTTCATTTTAGTTCTTTTTGTATTCAGTATCGAAAACTTTAACCTGTCAAATTCAACTATTCCTCAAAGGATTTCTTCACTATTATCCAACCAATTTTAAATGTATTCTCCTACAACAGAGTCAATCAAATATAACAGTTCTTCCTTTAAAAATACCATTCTTTTTTCTATTTCTCAAGTCTTTTTCAGTTACACCAAACATTGGTAACTTTGGCCAAGCTTTTAATTTAGACTTAATGGTTAGAGATTAAGACTTCTAGATACCACAAGTCATTATTTTTCTAGACTTCCCATAGCAAAGTACTCTATCATCACCTATAAATTCTAACATAATATCACCACCCTCCTAGATCATATTTCCAACACAAAACAGTGTTGAGAATTAAGAAAAAAAGAAAAGGAACTGATATTACATTAAAACAAAACAACAACAAAAAAAAACTTTTCATTTTGTTGAAATCTCTAGAGTATCAAAAATGAAAGAGAGAGTCAAACAAAAATATCAGGAAATGTCAGTTTACTTCCCCAGGAGCAGAAACAGTCATTCTTATACCCAAAGCCTGGAAAGAAACTCAACTTGCACGCATACCTAATAACTGCAATTATTCAGTCTTTCTCTCTTTGTCATAACAAAACCATATACAGTATTCCAAGCCAAAGGGGAAAAAAATTATCGGGACCATTTTACTTCTCAAACAGCTGCAATTCCATTTAAAACTAATAGACACTCTACATGGTGCTTTGCTCCTGAGTAGCTTATGACTTGAGTTCAGTTCTTCAGCTACAAAGAAGAAAGGCTGAAAACATAAAGCTGAACAAAATCTTGGCCAATGTTTGCTTATGAAAAGTTGCCTCTTTCACAAACTGAATCATCTCTTGCCACCGACTCAAGAGCTTACCACTCCTTTTGTTACCCAACTTCTACTTCTAGAAGGCTGTGGTAAGGATGGGAAATGAAGTATTAATATCATTAACTTTCACTTTGCTATTCATCACTTGCTTAAAACGATCAATTTTTGTTAATGGATCTAGTAATTTTTATTTAGAAAGCAAATAACTCTTTTCTTTAATGGAAAAGAGTTTAAATTTTAACCGTGCAGGAAATTAAGAACACAGATCTTTCAAGTAACTATAATTTTGTTTCTAGAATGGCACATAATTTTTCTTTAAGATAGCTTTTCCCTACTTAGAACAGAATGTGGTCACTCTTGATTTAGAAATTTCAGAAAAAACTTTAAAAAAAATCACTCAAGATAGCCATCAAAACATACTAGTATTAATTTCTCATTTAAATGCTTTCTTCTCTGCAATCACCCTCTGTGGGGTTTTTTTTTTTTTTCAGTCTAACTTTATTGAGACTTTTGATGGCTAAGTTGAAGACATCTCTCAGTAAATGTCACATTACACTCGAAAATATGTGAGTTATTTTCAAATATCTTTTGATATTGATTTCTAACATAATCCACAGTGATAAGAGAATAGACTCTGTATGGTTTCAATACCTTTAGACTATGAAATTTTTGCACCTTGTTTTATGTCCCTGGATATGTTCCAGTGTCTTTTAGTTTACAGACTATGGGAATTTGAATAGAATTTGTATCCTACTGTTGTGTGAAAATTGTATAAATCTTAATTATGTTGAGTTGGTTCACAGTGCTTTCCAGGTCTACTATATTCTTCTGCTTCTCTGTATATTCATTCTATTAATTTTGAGAGTTTGATATTAAAATACCAACCAAAAATCTTAATTCATCTACTTAAAAAATAACTGTAATATATAGTGGGAACTAACATAACTTTGCTCTGTATTTTCCAATTCTCCTGTAAAGTGTTATCATACTTTCATAATTTAAAACATAAAAACTAAAAAAAAAAAAAAAACCCTAGTATTTTTCCTTCCAGTCATGTCTACACCCATGCTCTCAAAACAAGAAGGAAAGAAACTGCTGACTTTGTGTCCTGCAATTTTTCACTTGCATTTTCACTTGCAATTATCTTTACATATAATGAGCATTTTTCTGTCCTTAAATGCTCTTTATTGCTTTAACATGATTTTTACTGGCTACATTGTCATCTACTATACAAATATAGAATACTACACATACAACAGTATCTACTGTACTTGGTTATTCACTGCTAAACTTTAAATTCTTTGACTATGTACATCCCCTTACCTATCACACATTTTGTAAAACTATGCAGAATACTACTTTGAAACCAACCTCAAAAAAATTAATTTAAGCCCCGCATGCTTACCTCTATCTTTCCCTTCCCTACCCTAAAGTCAGAAGAGAATAAAACACCATAAGCATTTTATGGTAAAATCCTCTTTGTATGTAAAACCACTGCAGAGGCAATGCTGGGTTTATGAAATAACTCGACTAATGGATAAAAGATATGAATGCTTATAAGCCTTAAAGGTAATTTGAGGCTTTGTGTATCCTAATTTGTTAACCAAGGGAAAAATGAGAAATAATGGCATGTATTTTTCCCCATTATCATAATACATTTTTGAAAACAAAATACTTAAGGCTAAATTGACAATTTCTAATTATGAGGAATATCTCTGATCCCTTCAAAGTGGGATTTCTGGATTTTATACTGTATTACTACCTAAATAGGATGAAATGCTAATGACTATGGCGAGATGGTACGGTAATGCAGAAAACAAAGATAAGTTTCATTTGGTATTTGAAAAATGCAGATTACAATACTGCCCATAAAGTGCTTTTGAATCAAGTTTGCTAGCTTAATTTTTCACGTTAAAATAATTTAAATTTATATTTTCTGCAATTTCTAGTGCTTGTTAATGGAGAGGGTCAAGAAACATGACAAAGTTCATTATCACAAGTGAAGAAAAACAAACATTAGCACAAGGTATTAATATTCTGCCTATAAAGTTGGCAATGATTTTTAAAAATGATATTTGGTGTTAGCAAGGGGGTAGGGGTAGGAAATACTTTTCTGGAAGACAATTTGGCAGTATGCTGCTGCTAAGTCACTTTAGTCGTGTCCAACTCTATGGGACCCCATAGACGGCAGCCCACCAGGCTCCCTCGTCCCTGGGATTCTCCAGGCAAGAACACTGGAGTGGGTTGCCATTTCCTTCTCCAATGCGTGAAAGTGAAAGTTAAAGTGAAGTTGCTCCGTCGTGTCTGCCTCTTCATGACCCCATGGACTGTAGCCTACCAGGCTCTTCCACCCGTGGGACTTTCCAGGCAAGAGTACTTCCCTCTTAATTAGAGATCCCACAGTTCTCCAACTACACATAAAATGCAATCTTCACTCACACGAAGACTTAACCCTGATGCAGATACAATCAAAACTTTGCTATTAATAAACAGATGCATCAGTTAATTTCCTGGGCTCCAAAATCACTGTGAACAGTGATTGCAGCCATGAAATTAAAAGATGCTTGCTCCTTGGAAGGAAAGTTATGACATACCTAGACAGTATATCAAAAAGCAGAAACCTCACTTTGCTGACAAAGGTTTGTAGTCAAAGCTATGGTTCTTCCAATAGTCATGTACAGGTGTGAGAGCTCAACCATAAAGAAGGCTGAGTGCTAAAGAATGAATGCTTTCGAACTGTGGTGTTGGAGAAGATTGTTGAGAGTCCCTTGGACAGCAAGGAGATCAAATCAGTCAATCCTAAAGGAAATCAACCCTGAATATTCATTGGAAGGACTGATGCTAAAGCTGAAGCTCCAATACTTTGGCCACCTGACGTGAAGAGCTGACTCAGTGGAAAAGACTCTGATGCTAGGAAAGATTGAAGACAAAAGGAAAAGGGGGCGGCAGAGGATGAGATGATTAGATAGCATCATCAATTCAAAGGACATGAATCTGAGCAAACTCTGGGAGATAGTGAAAGACAGGGAAGTCTGACATGCTGAAATCCATGGGTCTGCAAAGAGTCAGACACAACTTAGTGACTGAAAAACAACAACAACAAAATAGACGCATCAACATCAAATATTTTGGGCCAATTGCCATTATTCAAGTTTAAACTGTTGATATTTTTTCCAGTTAACAAAGATTTGTATGTCTACCATATACAAAGAACAGTTTCCTTCATAGCTCTAGGTAGCTAATCAAATGGAAAAGCACTACTATGCAAGAAAACTATGCAAAAGTAATCTATTCAATTGGAGGTGTAATGATCTGCCAAAGGTTATAGAGACCCCAAAAACCCATTTCTGAAGTTATGGATATCTTATTTCACACATCCATTTCCCTGAGAAAACAAACAACTGAAACATTACTTGTTACCTAAGTAATGTGACTAAACTAGGCAAAAGCATTGTTTTCATCCTACTAATAACACTAACCTATACAAACAGCTTTTACTTATTTCTAAAGCAATTAAGATGCCCATCTACTAAGTGAAAGTCAAAGTGAAGTCTCTCAGTCATGTCCAACTCTGCGACCCCATGGACTGTAGCCTACCAGGCTCCTCTGTCCATCATATTTTCCAGGCAAGAGTACTGGAGTGGGGTGCCATTTCCTTCTCCAGGGATCTTCCCAACCCAGGGTTTGAACTCAAGTCTCCTGCATTGCAGGCAGACGCTTCACCCTCTGAGCTACCAGGGAAGCCCACCTACTAAGGAATACGTAAAAGAGGTGATTTTTTAGTTTAACCAAATTTTTCTTCTCTTTCTGACTTTCCTGTCCTTAAGCAGACTCAAAACATCATGGTAAACTCTAATTACAGTTTACTCCCCAAGATTCATTGAGACAGTTTACCCATCTAGTACTGAAAATGATATACCTGAAACATCTATTGTTGGTATGCTTCTTTCCATTAACACTGCCACTATTCATTCAAGCCCTCAATCGTTCTTGCTGGACTCACAGTCCTTGCTAGCTTCCAGCCTCCTGTCTCTACCATTACATTCTATTCTATGTATTCCTCTTAAAGATGCATGACTTCCCTACTCAGAAGCCTTTAGTGGTAGAATTTTTAATGACGCAGAAAAATGCTTAAGATAGAAAGAATGGGTGGGGGAGCACAGACAAAAACTACATACTATACATACATTATAGCCCCAGTTATGTTAAAAAGTATGCCTGTGTATACATATGGGTCCAAGTAGAAATGTAAACACACACACCCCTACACAAATAGAAAAGGGAGGACCAGGACAAGGAAATACTTCAACAGTGGCCATCTTTACTGGTAAGGCTGTGGTTATCTTTACTTTCTTCTTTATCTTTACAGTAAAAAAATTTGTGGTAAACGGTCTTTTAGTAAATAAAGTATCTCTACAAACCATCTAGAGACTGGAAAATTTTGAGAGAGATGGGAATACCAGACCACCTGACCTGCCTCTTGAGAAATCTGTATGTAGGTCAGGAGGCAACAGTTAGAACTGGACACGGAACAACAGACTGGTTCCAAATAGGAAAAGGAGTACATCAAGGCTATATATTGTCACCCTGCTTATTTAACTTCTATGCAGAGTATATCATGAGAAACACTGGACTGGAAGAAACACAAGCTGGAATCAAGATTGCCGGGAGAAATATCAATAACCTCAGATATGTAGATGACACAATCCTTATGGCAGAAAATGAAGAGGAACTAGAAAGCCTCTTGATGAAAGTGAAAGAGAGTGAAAAAGTTGGCTTAGAGCTCAACATTCAGAAAACGAAGATCATGGCATCTGGTCCCATCACTTCATGGGAAATAGATGGGGAAACAGTGGAGACAGTGTCAGACTTTATTTTTTTGGGCTCCAAAATCACTGCAGATGGTGACTGCAGCCATGAAATTAAAAGACGCTTACTCCTTGGAAGAAAAGTTATGACCAACCTAGATAGCGTATTCAAAAGCAGAGACATTACTTTGCCGACTAAGGTCCGTCTAGTCAAGGCTATGGTTTTTCCTGTGGTCATGTATGGATGTGAGAGTTGGACTGTGAAGAAAGCTGAGCACAGAAGAATTGATGCTTGTGAACTGTGGTGTTGGAGAAGACTCTTGAGAGTCCCTTGGACTGCAAGGAGATCCAACCAGTCCATTCTAAAGGAGATCAACCCTGGGATTTCTTTGGAAGGAATGATGCTAAAGCTGAAACTCCAGTACTTTGGCCACCTCATGAGAAGTGTTGACTCATTGGAAAAGACTCTGATGCTGAGAGAGAATGGGAGCAGGAGGAGAAGGGGACGTCAGAGGATGAGATGGCTGGATGGCATCACCGACTCTATGGAGATGAGTTTGAGTGAACTCTGGGAGTTGGTGATGGAGGCCTGGCGTGCTGTGATTCATGGGGTCGCAAAGAGTCGGACATATGGATGCGAGAGTTGGACTGTGAAGAAGGCTGAGTGCCGAAGAATTGATGGTTTTGAACTGTGGTGTTGGAGAAGACTCTTGAGAGTCCCTTGGACTACAAGGAGATCCAACCAGTCCATTCTGAAGGAGATCAGCCCTGGGATTTCTTTGGAAGGAATGATGCTAAAGCTGAAACTCCAGTACTTTGGCCACCTCATGCAAAGAGTTGACTCATTGGAAAAGACTTTAATGCTGGGAGGGATTGGGGGCAGGAGGAGAAAGGGACGACAGAGGATGAGATGGCTGGATGGCATCACTGACTCCATGGATGTGAGTCTGAGTGAACTCCAGGAGTTGGTGATGGACAGGGAGCCCTGGCATGCTGTGATTCATGGGGTTGAAAAGAGTTGGACATGACTGAGCGACTGAACTGAACTGAGATACAATTACCGAATTCCAGGACATATAGACGTTAGAGAAACAAACAACCTTATGGGAACCAATTAACAAAATCCAAACTGAAGAAAGTACAAAAAACCTAATTTCTTCAACAAATAAACAGTATGAGTAAGAAAAAAGACCGGGATTGATCCTAGAGAAAAAGAGAATCAAGAGATAAACCTACCAACTCAGAAACATTAAAGAGGAATCATGAGGTAAATGAGAAAGGAATGATGACTGGACATTCAATATAAAGTAATCTTTTTTTTTAAAGGTATGATAATGATATGGTTATAATAAAAAAAAAAAAGATGACTCTTTACCCTTTGGAGATTGATACAAATGAAATGACACATTGTCTTGAATCTGCTTCAAAGTAATATGGAGTAGGGATTGTAGGCAGAGACACAGATAAAGCAAGACTAGCCAAACTTTGAAGCTAGGTCTGTGTAAGCAGGGATTCACTACCTCCATTTTGGGATATATTTTATTTTATTATTATTTTTTAATTAATTTTTATTTTTTAGTTTGTTTTGCTTTACAATACTGTATTCGTTTTGCATTTTTGGATATATTTAAAATTTTCCAAAATAAAAGCCCAAATTAAATTCCATTTAGATCTAAATATGAAACATAAAATTTCTTCACGATTAAAAAAAGTTACTTAAGCTGCCTATACTCTTTCTTTTTTTCTTAAAGGAAACATTAAATAAACATTGGAAATAGGAAGAAAATAACACAAGACCACAGAAAAAGGTTCAACTATGGAGCCATAGTGTAAAACCTAGGAGTATTAGGAGGTACTTAAAATTTAAAAAGCCAAATACTTTTAGTGGCTGTATCAGTAAACAGACGAAAAACTACTTGAAAACATTAGGGCACAGGAAAACGTAAGACGTGGCTAAGAGCTTTTAAGAAGCACTTGGCCACAGTACTAACTAGACTAACTTAAACTACAGAAAAATCACTCCTAAGATACGCTAGCAAAAGATAAAACTCATCTTTCTTTGGAATTAAATTCTTAGTATTTACTTGTGTCCAGTTACTAGAAGAGAGGAAGAAAAGATAATGAATTTACTGTTTCAGCAGTAACAACTGGTTTAAAGAAAAGTTGATATGGAGAGACTAGAAAGCTGAAAATCACCTTTATTTTCAAATTCTAAGAGGCAAACTGAACAGAGATTTACTGGTAAGATAGGGAAATTAGGGGGAATACATCTGAGGACTGAAAGGGAAAATGATAAGTTCAAGTTGCAGCATATCTGTAGTGGCAAATTTTTTTAAGACAGGTATTGTATCTTTCAAGTCCAGAAAATACAGTACTATTTCAATAAATAATAAATGTATTATCTGTTGAAGTAACTGAATGAAATATTTTCTATTAAAAGCAAAGGGTTCTCCTTCTGGGGTCAGCTAGACTAGAATAGAAATTTGCACAATTCTATTATGTTATGCAAACATTTAGAAAGTAAAAACATGCAAATACATCAACAAAAATCATCTTAAAGGGGAAAAATGCAAACTATGCTTAAGAGAATAACTTAAAATGGACAATCTATAGCAATTGCTAGCACTGTTTGAATCACTAAAGAGAATAAGGGCAACTGAAGAAATAGATTGACATTAATATTACTCCCTGCATGAAAGAGAAGGGTTGGTTGGCCTTGAACAGGAAGCAGTAGTAGTGGTTTGATTCTCCACTAACAGGTTACCTTCATTGCATTTCCAAAATTTGAAGAAGACAACAGAACTGCAGCAACTTTCAGTTTATACCAAAAATGGGATAACAAAATATAAAAGTGCTCAATTTTATTTCAGCATCACATGAAGGGAGGCAGGTCAAAGGATGACAGTGGCCAAGCTAGTCACAGTTGGTGGGAGTGGTGCCACTTATCCTTTCCTGCCACAGCTCCCTTTAACGCAACTTGAGTACAAGTGGGAGGAAACTGGCACTCCAAGCTCTGGTGAGCTTTTGTTTTTATCTGCTTTTCCTCAGTTCCACAATGTCCTGCAAAACAGAGGCATTTAATACCACGAGCAGGTTCAAAACTTGTGGAAAGTATCTCCCTAATCCTCCGTGAAAGTTTTCAAATTCTCCAAAGTCAATATTTAAAATATATCATCATTATACTTAAGAACTGCCATCACACTGGATCTAACAGTAGCTTCAGAGGACACAAGAGCACATTTTTCCTTCTGAAGTAAACCTCATTGGGTAGGGATATATACTAAATAAAGGTCCTAATTTTCCAGAGTCATGGATTGCACTTATTTATTGCATAAAGCAATTAAATATAACATTTATTGATTGTCACATTTCAGCTGAAACTGTCTCTGGTGGATAATGACTTTCTAAAATTTATCTGCTGTTATGAAATACTTGCTCCATTTTTCCCCTGACAGAAATTCATATCTCCAAAATACCAACAAGGTTGGAAAAAGTCATTCTAATACAATCCCATCATTTTAAAGATAAGGAATCCAAGCTCTGGAGAGTCATATGATTCTGCCTCAAATTATACATATGGCTAATTTAAAAAGCAGTATCAGAATGTGAACCTAGGTCTCCCCAAACCTCTGCTGCTGCTGCTAAGTCGCTTCAGTCGTGTCCGAGTCTGTGCGACCCCATAGACAGCAGCCCACCGGCTCCCCCGTCCCTGGGAGTCTCCAGGCAAGAACACGAGTGGGCTGCCATTGCCTTCTCCAGTGCAGGAAAGTGAAAAGTGACCCAGTGCTATATCATATAAAGCCTCATTTCTATTCAACACAGCTCTCAGAGCAGTCCTTAATCACTTTATTGTTTCCTCTTTTGCAAGTTTCCTCATCACCTTATCCCCCTGATAATCTGAATAGCTGTTCTATGGATCTGTTTCACCTCCATTATGGCAATTTAAGATGAACAGTCTAAATGGGCATAATGCCACAGGTACTGGTTTTGTAAAATGTTTGTATTTGGGGAGGAAGAACTATTTCTTTTCTGCCAGTGAAAGATGAAAATTAAGTACTCATCAATAAAATAACCTCATGTTCTAATCCTAATATGTGTCAGACACCACTGAACGTTTTTTTAAAAAGTCCTTGGTGGCAACATTCTTACATGTTCTTGAGTAACTTGGTTTAAATTTCCATTCTTTAAAAAAATTTTTAAGATACTTATTTGTCTGCACCTTGTCTTAGTTGCTTGCCTAGAGAATCCTGTGGACAGAGGAGCCTGGTGGACTGCTGGCCATAGGGCTGCACGGAGTTAAGACATGGCTGGAGAGACATAGCATGCATGCATGCTCTGGAGGAGGAAACGGCACCCACTCCAGTATTCTTGCCTGGAGAATCCCAGTGACAGAGGAGCCTGGTGGGCTGCCGTCTATGGGGTCACAAAGAGTCGGACACGACTGAAGCCACTTAGCAGCAGCAGCAGCAGCAGTCTTAGTTGCTGCATGTGGGATCTAGTTCTCTGACCAGGGATGGAACCCGGCCAGGGCCCCTGCACTGAAGCCCCAAGTCTTTGTCACTGGACCACCAGGGAAATCCCCAGGTTTCCATTCTTATTTGGGTAGTAAAAAGGAAGACTGAAGTTATTTTTCAACAGCAGCTCTTCCATTAGATTGACTTGACAGCTATTTATGTGACAAATTTAATCTGAGGTACTTGAAACTTAGTAACAAAGGTAGAAAAACAACATGAAAAAAACATGAGAAAGAATATTGCCTTGATTTGTCTCCTGAAAAAGTGTACCTTGTCTTCAAATTTTTGAGTACCACACATTTAGTCCCCTAAGGTAAGAAGGTGCTTTTTTAGTGATTTTTCTTCCACCGACCTCTGGTTAAGAAATAGTTTTGTAGAGATTTTTGGACCTTCAAAGACTGTTTAAGCTGGTATCCTTTACACCATATATTTAAGAACAACCAATAAACTTGGATTAAAAAAAACAAAAACATGATTTTATTTTTACCTTTGGAAAGCAAAGGATATGTAAATAGCAAAACAAAACTAAAGGACCAAGGACTTAACGGTCAAATAAATGGTTGACAAAGCAAAACCACCAAATCACTTTTTAAACATGGATCTTTTCTCTTAATGAATTTTAATATTACTCTTGATGTAGAACATGTGCTATAATTATCAAAAGCATACTGATCTAAACTTACTGCATTATGGCCTTTATATGCTATTTAAGTTCTTCGCCCTTAATTCTCACAACATTCTAAGGTAAATATCCATCACTATTTTCATATTTCACCTAAGGAAACTGGGACACTTCAAGGTTAAGTAATTTGCCAAGGTTACAGAGCTTGAATCCAGCTCTGCAGGTTCAGAAATCTGTGCTCCTTAGGCACTCTACTGCATTCTCAGTAGCACAGAAAACTTGAAAATACAGTCAAACTCTAAATTCTATGTGATGCATTATCCAAGCCACTGAATTTTTTCTTACTTAGGTATAGTTGATTTATTAGTTTCAGATGTACAAACAATAATTTGATAATTTAAGATTATACTGTTTGAATTATTATAAAATGGTGGCTGTATTTCCTGTGCTGTACATTATATGCTTGGATCTAATTTATTTTCTACATAGCAGTTTACAGTAAGTTATTTTTTAGGGGGTCAAGAAAGCCAAGAATTTGCCATCCTCACTTCCTGATTTTAGATCGGATGAGTAACACAAATGAACTGTTTTTGCCATTACTTATATATCATCACTAAAACCTGAAAAGGAGACTAGTTAAATTCTTAAACTTTACTTCCTGCTGTTCTAGAAGATCTTACTTAACCACTGTTATAATCTATATGATACACTCAATATAAATGTTAAGGTTTCCCTAGGGTAGTAAGATACTCAAGTGAAAGTGAAGTTACTCAGTCGTGTCCGACTCTTTGCCACCCCATGGACTGTAGCCTACCAAGCTCCTCCATCCATAGCATTCTCCAGGCAAGAATACTGGAGTGGGTTGCCATTTCCTTCTCCATAAGATACTAAAGTGATCACTTAATTCTTAAAGAGTATCAGCTATGCATTAGTCATTTTACCTGTCTGTACTTAAAAGCAGATCAACAGGATATAAACCTTGGTTGTTTCCTTCTTTAGGAGACATTTCTTGTTAATTCAATGATTAGTTAACTAAACCAAATGGAAAAATGGCCCTCCAAAAATGAAATATAGTGGAAAAGGAAACAGGAAAGGAATCACAGTAAGTTACATGGTGATCTACTCTCACTAGTGTTAGAAAAGCAAAGGAGAGAGAGTCCTGAGTAACTTCAGTCTGACCACAATGACCACCTGTTACACCTCCCACCCACTACAATACCTCAGGCTCATGAGAAATAAAAAGAAGCTCAGCAAGGTAAAGGACACATCCCAACCAGGCCTAAGGTCTCTACAACCGCTGAGGAGCGCACGGAGCCACTGAAGTAAGTTTCCTCACCCTCAAGCTTTCACTGCTGCCCAGGAGGCAAAGACCAAAAGCCAGGGGCCAAGACAGTTCTCCGGCCAGGGCAGTGACCCAGCTCGAGACAACTCTGCCCCCGCCCCTGATCAAAGTGTCCGCGCCTAGAGGGGTGGGGTAGCTGCAGGGTGAGGAAGGCGTGGATAGGAGATAAGGGGGCTAAGATGTTTCGACAGAGAAAAGGTCCCTTCGGTTGGCGGATCGGGACGCGGCCCCGGGCCGAGAAGAGAGTCGCCCGCCGCCATGATAAGGCCGGCCCATCTGGGGGGGTGACGCGGCGGCCCGGAGCGCAGAACCGGCTCCCCTTTCCCCCGCCCCTCCCCCGCGTGGGCCTCGGCCACAACTGCCCCCCGATACTCACGCTTTGTCCACCAGCTCCCGCACCTTCCACATGTTCAACATCTTGCCCGAGCGGGCCGGGCCTCAACCTCCCTCTCCTGTATCCCACGGACCCCGGAACACTTCCGCGCCGGGGCAGATCCAGGCCGGGGTCGCTGCCGCTGTCGCCGCCGCCCGCCGCCTCAAACTCCCCCACTCAGCTCCTTCTCTTGCCACAGCCGCGGCGCCGCCAGTGACACGTCGAGACGCGGGGGCAGAGGCGCTGCGTGGAGCGGAAGTGCCTGACTTTCCGCCCGCTGCGCACGGGGCACGCTGGGACTTGTAGTTCTCTGTGCGCCAAACGAGGCTGAAAGACTTTCTGAGGCGAGCTAAAGTTCGGATTCTTTGGTAAAAGAGCTCTCCGGATTCTCCGCACCCCTACGCAGTAGTCATGTGTGGATGTGAAAGTTGGGCCATAAAGAAAGCTGAGAGCCGAAGAATTGATCCTTTTCAACTGTGGTGTTGGAGAAGACCCTTTAGAGTCCCTTGGACTGCAAGGAGATCCAAGCAGTCAGTCCTAAAGGAAATCAGTTCTGAATGTTCATTGGAGGGACTGATGCTGAAGCTGAAACTCCAATACTTTGGCCACCTGATGCGAAGAAATGACTCATTAGAAAAAACCCTGATGCTGGGAAAGATTAAAGGCGGGAGGAGAAGGGGACGACAGAGGATGAGACGGTTGAGTGGCGTCACCAACTCGATAGACATGAGTTTGAGCAAGCTCCAGGAGATGGTGAAGGACAGGGAAGCCTGGTGTGCTGTAGTCGATGGGGTCGCAAAGAGTCGCACAGGACTGAGTGGCTGAGCAACAACAATAACAACAATGGACAGAGGAACCTGCCAGGCTGCAGTCCGTAGGATCTCAGAGTTGGAAACGACTGAAGTGACAGCATGCACGCGATGACTGTAAGAATATACTTGGCATATGTACTCTTCATTGACAGAAATAATTCTGTATTTCTTTCCAAATGCCCAAATATGCTTCCTTCCCTGGACTTTAGTTTCCATCCTTGTACACTGAAAAGGTTGTAGCTTAAAACCTATTCCATTCTAATTCTACCATACAGTGCTCTTATATTTAGACAGATACTTAATATCCTTGTTATATATTTACCATAAAGTTCAGAACCTCAGTTCACACTCCATGGACAATTGTAGAAAAACAACACTACGACATTACGACGGGCCCAAGAACCTGACACGTGTATATTCTCAAAGTGTAGATACACACCTACTCTGCATTCATTGTTTTACTGCAGTGATTATTGTCGCTTTATTTTTCACTTACTCATTTTTTGACAATGTTCATGTTAGAGCCACAAACACTCTTAAAGTTCATTTGGTCAAACTGCTTAAATTTTACAGTTCTTTACATTCTACAAATTTTTATTGAACATTTTCTATGTGCCAGGAGTGGGGAACAGGACAAGGGGATGACAGGATGAGATGGTTGGATGGTATCACTGACTCAATGGACATGAGTTTGGGTAAACGCTGAGAGTTGGTGATGGACAGGGAAGCCTGGTGTGCTGCAGTCCATGGAGTCACAAAGAGTTGGACACAACTGGGTGACTGAACTGTACTGAACTGAAGGAGTGGCGAACACAGCTGGGAAGAAGACAGGCAGGGCCTCAGCTCTCTTGGATCTTAAAGGTCTTTGGAGGAAAACATAGTAATCGAGGGAACATTTAAGATAATTGCTGATAGAAAGTGCTTGAAGAAAACAGTAGATAATGTTATAGAGAATGATGTTAGAGGAAAATTGTATTAGGGAATATTTAGGGTGTCTTTGAGGACATTTTTTTAGGGGGGAGTTAGGATCTTAGTTCCCCCACCTGGGATTGAACCCACCCCCCTGCAGTGGATGCATGGGAAGTCCCCTGAGGACATTTTATTTAAGCTGAAACTTGAATGATAAAAAGGAAATGCCAAAAAAATAAATTTTTTTTTAATCTGCAAGAAAATAATTTCTACTGAGGACTGATTCACAAAGGAGACATGAAATTGATTGCTGCTAGTCATGAAGCTAGGTAAAAATGATCCCAAATCAAGAATCTAGAACACCTGACCCTTAGTTCTTCAGGTCAAATCAGTTCCTCATACTGCATTCATTAAATAACTGGAAGGAGCTCTGGAAGATTTCCTGAGAAATCTGTATGCAGGTTCAGAAGCAATAGTTAGAACTGGACATGAAACAACAGACTGGTTCCAAATCAGGAAAGGAGTATGTCAAGACTGTATATTGTCACCGTGCTTATTTAACTTATATGCAGAATACATCATGCGAAATGCTGGGCTGGATGAAGCACAAGCTAGAATCAAGATTGCCAGAACAGATATGCAGATGAACCACCCTTACGGCAGAAAGTGAAGAACTAAAGAGCCTCTTAATGAAAGTGAAAGAGGAGAGTGAAAAAGTTGGCTAAAAATGCAACATTTGGAAAACTAAGATCATGGCCAACATTCAGAAAACTAAGATCATGGCATCTTGTCACATCACTTCATGGCAAATAGATGGGGAAAATGTATAAACAGTGGCTGACTTTATTTCTCTGAGCTCCAAAATCACTGCAGATGGTGATTGCAGCCATGAAATTAAAAGATGCTTACTCCTTGTAAGGAAAGTTATGACCAACCTAGACAGCATATTAGTCAAGGCTATAGTTTTTCCAGTGGTCATGTATGGATGTGAGAGTTGGACTATAAAGAAAGCTGAGCACTGAAGAATTGATGCTTTTGAACTGTGATGTTGGAGAAGACTCTTGAGAGTCCCTTGAACTGCAAGGAGATCCAACCAGTCCATCTTATAGGATATCAGTCCTGGGTGTTCATTGGCAGGACTGATGTTGAAGATGAAACTCCAATACTTTGGCCACCTGATGCGAAGAGCTGACTCATTTGAAAAGTTCCTAATGCTGGGAAAGATTGAGCGCAGGAAGAGAAAGGGACAACAGAGGTGAGATGGTTGGATGGCATCACCGACTCAATGGACATGGGTTTAGGTGGACTCAGAGAGTTGGTGATGGACAGGGAGGCCTGGCATGCTGTGGTTCATGGGGTCACAAAGAGTCAGACACAACTGAGCGACTGAACTGAACTGAACTGAACTGAAGATCATGGCATCTGGTCCCATTACTTCATGGCAAATAGATGGGGAACAATAGAAACAGGGACAGACTTTATATTTTGGGGTTCCAAAGTCACTGCAGATGGTAACTGCTGCTGCTGCTGCTGCTAAGTTGCTTCAGTCGTGTCCGACTCTGTGCGACCCCATGAACCGCAGAAGGTAACTATAGCCGTGAAGTTAAAAGACACTTGCTCCTTGGAAGAAAAGCTATGACCAACCTAGATAGCCTATTAAAAACCAGAGACATTACTTTACCAACAAAGGTTCATCTAGTCAAAGCTATGGTTTTTCCAGTAGTCGTGTATGGATGTGAGAGTTGGACCATAAAGAAAGCTGAGCACCAAAACATTGATGCTTTTGAACTGTGGTGTTGGAGAAGACTCTTGAGAGTCCCTTGGACTGCAAGGAGATCCAACCAGTCAATCCTAAAGGAAATCAGTCCTGAATGTTCATTGGAAGGACTGATGTTGAAGCTCAAACTCCAACACTTTGGCCACCTGAAAAGAACTGACTCACTGGAAAAGACCCTGATGCTGGGAAAGATTGAAGGCGGGAGGAGAAGGGGAAGGCAGAGGATGATATGGTTGAATGNCAGTCCTGAATGTTCATTGGAAGGACTGATGTTGAAGCTCAAACTCCAACACTTTGGCCACCTGAAAAGAACTGACTCACTGGAAAAGACCCTGATGCTGGGAAAGATTGAAGGCGGGAGGAGAAGGGGAAGGCAGAGGATGATATGGTTGAATGGCATCACTGACTTGATGGACATGAGTTTGAGCAAGCTCCAGGAGTTGGTGATAGACATGGAAGCCTGGCCTGCTGCAGTCCATGGGGTCACAAAGAGTTGGACAGGACTGAGTGACTGAACTGACTGACTGAGTTCTAGAAGGGCTTTCAGTAAGACTTCAGGATTTCACCACGACAAGTTGAAAGAATTGTCAGGCAGAAAAGTATAAAAAGCACAAATCAGATCAAAACTGTTTGAGAGCTTTGTCAAGATAGGAGTGCTCAGGCAAACACAAGTAAAGTGAGTTGAAGAGGTGGGTGGGGAGGCACATGTAAAGAGATAGGCAGAGAAATAGGGCTTTCAAATGAGAATTTTGTGTTTCATATTGAATGGACTGTCCAGCTCAAGATTTGAAGGGTGGAATGTGGCCAGGGAAGATAAGAAAGAGAATCTGCTTTCCGTAAATAAGAGCTCAGCAAGTTAACTTTCAAACAAGCGGGTCCAGGGTACACCAGCAGAAAGAGCCTGGCATGAAAATAACCTCCTTCCCCGCCTTAGGCCTGTTTACACATTCATAGTAATTCATGATCAACTTCATCAGAGTTACCCAATGAGTACAATGTTGTCACCTGCTTTGCCTGCTCCGATAACAAGTTTGAAAGTGTCTAGACTTATTCCAATGTTGTCACCTGTGGTCTGTTCACAGTTGACCAGTGCCATCTAGAATGTAACACCAAAAAACCTGCCTGTCTACCTTTGATTCAAAAGAGCCTTTAATAGAAGAACCAAACAAGCAGAGTTTGTTAAAAAGTGGTCTGGTCTCCAAAGACTAATCATTTGCATTTTAACAAAGTGTTCCATTTTTACCCTTTATCTTGCAACTTTGAAAGCAGTTTCCATAGTAACATCATTGTGGCAATTTAATGTGTCCACAGTAGAAAAATAAACAAGAAAATGTCCCACCTACCCCTCTTCAGGAAAACATATTTTTTACTAAATGGGCTTTTAGTGAGGCCAAACCAGCACAAGGTTTGAAAGCAAATGTACTCAGCAGTGTTACTTATGTGTGAGAAGCAATTATAAGTATGCTTATCTCCTATGGTTGGCTCCTTGGTGTATCCTTCAGAGGAGTTTAACTCCTAGTACAGGACTGTGGTAGCCATGGGAAGGCACCTCCCAGATCTTTCTTCAAGAGAACCCGTTGAGGGGAGTGTGGATGGCCAACAGCTCCAGCAGCCACGTCTACTTCTTGGGAATGAGGCACAGCATTTATGCCAAGGCTGTGCTGTCAGTGGGCTACTCCCAGGCAATGACTGAACAAGGTGTTCTGGAGCCAACCATTGCAAGACTCCTCTGCTGGGCCAGCAATTGCCTTTGGCTCCCCCCAAACCCAACCTGGCCCACATTTCCTCAGTTTTGCTGCAACTGGACAGATTATCTTCCAACCCAATCTTCCTTCCTTCTTTCTCCCTTGACAGAACTTCTTGTAGCTTGAGACTCTTCCTATGTATTCTTGTTTCTTCTTCCATTTATCTATGTTAGATAAAAGACGACCGGGACCCCAAAAGAGTGTCTAAAAGGCTTTAATGGCGAAGCACTCCTGGGCGGGGTTCCTGGACCCGAACGAGGCAGGTCGAGGAAGTCCGCGCCTGGGCTGTGTTGGGGGTGGTTTTTATACATTTGTTGCAAGGGATGGTCAGGCTAGATGGACGGGGGTTCGGATAGGTCGCCAGGCTGAGGCATCGCGGGCTGACAGGTCCTTCTACGTGGCTGGGGTAGGGCGGCTTTAGCTGGTGAAGTGTGCTGTCATTGGTCCCCGGGATCTGGGAGGCTCCTTCCGTTAGAGACCTCCCCCGCCGGCGGGGGAGAGAAGGGGCGGCCTATCATGGCCCCTGGGGTCTGACCTTACAATCTATCCTTTAATAAATCTCTAATCTACTCTTCAATTCCAGCTTGGCTTCTGCTTCTTGCAGTCTCCAAACTGAAACAAGAGGAAAACAGTTATACCTTGGTTTCAGTATTTGACCCAGTGACTGTTGTTTTTCATCACACATAACTGCTTTTCTCTAGAAGTCAAGATACTTGGTTTCTGATATTAATATGATGGTTGCCACAAGAGCTAGGCAGATTATGTATTGCACAACCCCAGAGTCCCATTTATATGTAATACCATGAGCTGTCAGTTAACCACAGAGAGAAAGTATAAAGTAATGGTTCAAGAGTGCAGGATCTGTACCCAAACAAACCTAGGTCCAAATTCTGTATCTGCTATTCAGTAGCTTGGTTATTCTGGATAAATTAAGTAAACTCGTAAAGCATAGAGGTTGTGAATTAGATCTCTGGAGCCAGATTGCCTGGGTTTGAATCTTAGTTTTGCTACTTACTAGCAGTAAATATANGATGGACAGGGAGGCCTGGCGTGCTGCGATTCATGGGGTCGCAAAGAGTCGGACACAACTGAGCAACTGAACTCAACTGTGATAGTTATAAAATGGTGATTTTCAAACTCCATTTTTCTCTCCTTCTACATTTATTATGTTAGTCTACTGTAAGGGAAAGCCTTTTTTCCTCTGCCCATTTATTAATATGAATTAAGATTCTTATTTCATTCCATGAAAATTGTGGAGTATTGTCTTTATGTTTAAATTGTCCCATCTGTGACCAGTAGTGGTTGCTCTGCTTTGTCCCCAGAGTCTCTCGGGTCCAGCCTCAGAGGTCTTCCGTGGCTCTCTTGCTCAGCGGCACGGGAAGGTGTTCCGGGCTCGTCGTGTCCGTTTCTTGCCCCGTACCTGGTGTCACGTAGACAGGCGCCTTGGTGACTTCAACTGACAGCATTTGTGACAAATCGCTTTTGCCCTGTCTGGGCGCCAGGACTTACTGTTGCCATTTGGTCATTGCTTCTATACGTTTCTACCTTCTGTGTGGAGAATCTGAATTCCTAATGACATTCACATGATTTTTTGTTTCATTTTTAAGACATCAAGAATAACAATACACTGTCACTACTAGCAGTACAATTGTAGTGTGACTACCATTTTAAGACTTCATACTTCTTTCTGTCTTTAGAATCCTATTTTTTAATTGCATTTTTCACTTAATGATATAGCATGTAATATCCTTCTTTGTGGTAAGTAAATGTCTTCATTTTAAATGGCTACATGATACATTTAGCCATTTCATTTTTGGAACACAGGATGTTAATACTGTTTTGTTAGAAAGCTGAGGAGACTATCTTTGTACATGTGTTCATTAAAATTATTTTTAAATTTATGATTAGCATACAAACAGAAATGTGTATAAATGTAAATAAAGTTCTATTAACTTTTCACAAAATAGGTCAACCCCAGATTAAGAAACTTCATTCCTGGCCTCCCTGAGACCTCCCCACACTCCGCAAGGAGCGACCACCATCTTCACAGCCATATCACAGACTGCTGCTAAGTCACTTCAGTCGTGTCCGACTCTGTGTGACCCCAGAGATGGCAGCCCACTAGGCTCCTCTGTATCCGGGATTCTCCAGGCAAGAACACTGGAGTGGGTTGCCATTGCCTTCTCCAATATCACAGACTAGTTTTACTTATTTTTGAATTTTAGGTAAATAGAATCATTTCATATATCCTGTGCTGCTTTTGTGTCTGGCTCCTTTCATTCAGGATTACTTTGTGTTGTTTCTCCATGGTTTTCTCAGTGCCTGCTCTTGCATGGGCAGAAGTGCCTGGGTAGCCTAGTATGGATGCTCATTTGTGCTTGGGCCAGCCCTGGGCTGCTGCAGATTGCTTACCCACTTGGAAAATATCTTCTAAGGATAAATTCCTGGGAGTCGAATTTGTGTTTAAAGGATAGGAGGCTTTTGCTCCATGTTGCCAAATTGCCCTGTGTAAAGACTGAGCCAGCTTACATTCCCGTCACAGTCGGGCGAGGCCTGTCCCCCCGCATTCCTGCGTGTGCTGGTCTTACTGGTCCATTTTGAAATGGGGTGGCATTGCATTGCCACCCCTGTGCCAGTGCAAAATACACTTCAGGCACCTAAAAAGGCGTGGGGAAGAAACATTAGAAACGTCTGAGTGGCTGTTATTGAGGTTGCCTGTAAGGCAGTTGTGTCTTAAAAAGATCTGGCTTAGTTGGGGAGACAAGACATAGGACAAAGGATAGACAGTAGTTCCAGTGATGCTGTGAAACCTCAGAGGAAGTAGAGAGCAGGGCTTTTCTTCATGGTCATGTCTAGAATGGCTCAGCTGTCTCACTGCTGTGGATTTGAAGCTGCTTTCTTCACCTGAGGCCTGGCTGGACTAGAGAATAACTATTTGAGTTACAGAGGCCAAATCCAGTGTTCTGCCCATTGATCCTCAGTGGCTGATCGCCTTTCGTGTAAGATAATTTTAATGTTCTCTCTAGCTCTCTTGCTTCCAGAATACTGTCATTTGGTGTAAAATTAGTGGTACAATCATTGCCATTTTTTGAAATTTCATATGTTGCAGATTGAGTAGCTCATTGTTCCGACTAAGGTTGAGTGATTGAAAAGATGGCAGCTTGGTGTGATTGAAATCGCAGTTCTAAGCTCTGTGAAACCTTGAGCAGATCACCACCTTTCCCTGGGCTCAGTTTCGATGTAGGATGAGGGAATGGGGGTCAGAAAATTGGCAGGGCCTCTACACAGTTGGAGATTTAGGGCATTTCTCGATTAGAATAGGAGCCCCTCTGCAGAGTGCTGCTTGTGTTACTCAGCATCTTGAATCGGAAAATTGGAGAATCATCGGTTGCTCTGCCAGGCATGCGCTTGTGAACTGCAAGTGTCGGGAAGGCAGCAGTGTGGTGGTTAAGCACCGGCAGGAGCCACTCGCTGCCTTGGGACGGGCTTTCAGTTTACCAGTGTCGCCACTGCACTTTCAGATGGCCACAGAATTTCTCCCCACCCCCACCCGTTAGGAGAAACTTTAAAAATATTTATTTTCCAAGTATTTGAAATGAGTATCTTCTGCAGAAATGAAAACATCTTCCCTTATCTTCCATTTGAGATGTTGGTATTCCCTTGGGACTAGATATGCATATTTCTATGCATGTTTAACAGAAGAGTTTAATAAAAATAGGGCATTTGAATATGTCAGCATTTTAATGTGATGAGATCTGGTGTTAGAATGTGTGCAGATTGATTTTACCTGATGTTTATTCATAGTTTTTCTTTAATGAAGAAATCAATATTTTATTAGCCTAAATGAAGCGCCAGGACAGTCATTTGTAGTGTTTCACATTGTGAGAAGAGGCTCAACCTGAACGTGGAGTGCAGCGTGAGCGGAGGAAGAGACGGTGGAGGTGTCGCAGCTCCGCAGCTTCCTGAGTTCACGTTTGAAGGACCACTCTGGGGGAGGAGGAGTCGGGTTTACATGGCTGTCTTTAAGTGACAGCTGCCTCGGGGAAAATGGCATGGGATGACAGCAGAAGCTTGTTTTTTCAGCAGACACGTGATGACAGTGCTGGCCCGGGAGGAGGAGCCCTGCCCTCCGGGGGCTGCTCCCACCCGCCCGGAGCAGGAGCCTACCTGGCTCCCGGGGACGTCTCTCTTTGGGGACCGGTGAGCAGTTCCCCAGGTTGTCCTGTGAAACTGCACCAAACGTATGCCTCTTCCGACTGCACGTCTCTCCCCGTGTTGGAAGGACCTGAGGGCGGCGCCCTCACGTTCTCCATCTCCCGATGGCGGGTGGCACTGACCTTCTGTCTCCCTCCCTCCCTGGAGCTCCCTGCCCCACTCACTGCTCTGGCCCCGCTGCTCTGGCCCAGGAGAGGACCTCTGGGGCGTGAATGCTGGGTGCCTGTTCCAGGGTCAGGACGGGCAGGAGCCTGCAAGGGCGACATGCCAGCTGTTCTTGGTGGAGGGAGTGGGTCTGGGGTGCCAGTGCAAGAGTGGGCGTGTGCACGTCTGTCTGACAGTGGAGGAGGATGGGAACTAAGAAAGGGGAGGCACTGTCTTGCAGGAAATTATGTTGGAAGGAAAACATGCCCCTAAACTTGGCTTCTGCTGTTTTTCTCCAGGAAATTTAGAGTAGAAAGAAATATCCCTGTTTTTCCTTATTTATATTTCTTTGAAGGTATTAATGAATGATGAGACATTTCAAAGCCTCTCTGATAAGCATCAAGTCCTTCTGTATTCAAAAGGAGAAATATGAGTTTCAGTGAGAGGAACTGACTTTCCTCAGTGCCTTGTTTGGGTGTTACTCTTCAGATGGTCTCTGATTTAGTAAAACAGCCTCGCGAAGCACATGCTTTGAGAGGGTGGATCTGGGGTCTGGGCCAGCCTGAGCGAGGCCCGAGTGTCTGAGTCCCACTTCAGCAAGCCCAGGAGCCTGCCGTCACACAGGGACAGAGTTTTAGGGTAGGTGCTGCCTCCGATGGTGTGTCTCATCAGCTTCCCGTCAGAGCAGCGGAGGGAGCAGCGGGCCTGGAATTCAGCAACCCAAACCCCACCACTTGCTTCTCCTTGACAGCTGTTTCTTTCCTCTGTTTAGAACATGGGAGCGGCTGTAGTTCTTCGGGGCACAGGTCTGTAACGACCGCCAGAGGAACTGATGCTTGAAGGCGCTCTGTAAGCTGTCCAGTGACCTTCTGGTATGTGCCAACGAGGGTGGTTTTCCTTCACAGATGGGCGCCCAAGAAGGCATTAGTTGTTGGCTGGGCTTTTGGTCAGCAGAATTATGTATGTATGTGTGTGTCTGGCTCTGGATTTCTTCTGGTTCCCGCCGTTCCTTTACTTTTCTTTCCCTCCATTTTCAAAGCTGTATCATTCCTACAACAGAAACTTAAGGATGCCTTCTGTGTGCCAGCCCTTTGTTAGGTGTTGGAGATGGAGTGGTGAATAAGACAGATAAGGTTTTGTCCTTTTTGAAACACTGAAACTGTACAGTTGACCTACTGGTGTAAGTTATCCCAAACCTGACTTCTTAATACCCCTGGTGTCTCTTTTTTTAAATGTGTTAGACCCTGAATACCATTCATGCCACTTGTGCAGCTGTTTTGAATGTACCTGTCGGTCTGAGAAACGTGAGGAGGATGGAGCGCGTGGCTGTCCCACAGCAGGAGCCTGGTTTGTGTTTCCTTCCCGGGCGGTGGCTCGGCCTCTGGCGGTACCTTGCGGCTGACTGCTCCCCGAGTGGGTGGCGAGCATGTTTGAAAAATCCCTGGTCGGTGCGTTTGTCACTAGGGCCCCAAGTTATTTTCCACTCTGGTGGAGATTTGCATTAAATCGTGCATTGCTCTTGTTCCCGGAGCAAGGGGGCCTCAGCTCGGCGTGCTCTGTGTCTGCTGTCTCCAGGTCTGTGCCCGGGAGGCTTCCTCAGGATGCCCAGCGGGGTGTGGTCCCGCCCCAGACGGGGGACTAGGCCCGCGTGAGCCCGAGGCCCCAGGCCTACCTAGGTTCAAAGTCTCCGCAGGAAAGCTGGGGAACGGTCTGTACTGTGGTTTATTTTGAATCCCCAGAATGGAGATAGGACTCGAAGTCGGTGATGTTCTGTGGCCCCAGAAGGAATTCCCTGTCCACTTCCGGCTGCTGTTTTGGCTGTCTGAGAGGTGGTCAGAAGGAGTGGTGACACACCACGGCCCTCCTTTGCTTTTCAGATGGCGTAACGGAGCCCTTTGATGTCACTGGGGCGGCTCCAGCTATTTTGGATTAATCCATTCGGGCTGTCAGTGAGTCAGCAGCCTCCCGACTTTCTTGTTGTTTTTAAAAGGACTGTCACCGTGTGTGAAACACAGTTCCCATGTTAACGCTAATGACTGTGGCACAGAGGGATAGGCACGCAGTGGCAGCCCCGTGAAAGAATGCCTCGCAGGGTGGGCTCGGGGGCAGTGGCACTGGCCCCGTGCTGGGCAGCATTTGTGTGATGGGAGGAGCGGGGAGTGTTCTGAGTGAAAAGAGGAAGGCCAGGGAGGCAGGAGGGTGTGGAGAGCCCAGACAGCGTGT
>SJXQ01004676.1:261425-278942 GCA_006408695.1 Aepyceros melampus
GGGGTGCTGGGCGGGGGGCACCTCGGAGGCAGCGGGCCTTAAGCTCCGGAGAGGGGCCTCGGGCGGAGGGGAGCCATATAGCGTAGACAGGGCGAGCGTCTGGTCGGGGGGTATTAGGCAGCGTCTGGGTATGCCACTCCAGCACTCGTGCCTGGAAAACCCCATGGGCGGGGGAGCCTGGTGGGCTGCAGTCCATGGGGTCGTGAAGAGTCGGACACGACTTCACTTTCATTGGAAAGTGCATTGGAGAAGGAAATGGCAACCCACTCCAGTGTTCTTGCCTGGAAGAATCCCAGGGACGGGGGAGCCTGGTGAGCTGCCGTCCATGGGGTCGCACAGAGTTGGACACGGCTGAAGCGACTCAGCAGCAGCAGCAGCAGCACGTATGCCAGTAACTGGACTCTCTCGGCAAGTTCTGTGAGACTAGTTCTCTCTGAGGTGGTTCTCAAAAGGGGACGGAAAATGGGACGTTTTTTCCCTTTATCACCTACACGTCCCCCATGTGCCACCACCTGGCGTGCCTCTTTCAGAAGAGTTCTTTCTGAGATTTTTTTCCACACCACATCAAGTGCTTCTGGGCACTGAGGAGTACGAAGTAGCAGGCTCATGTGAGGAGGACTCGGCCGGGCACATGTGCCTTCCCTGAGCTCCTGGAATGGCGTGTCCGCCCGCCTTTGGGAGGCCTTGCCTTGCTGGTTCTCTCTCTCCTCCTCATTCCTCTTGGCCCTGCAGCCTTCCTATGGACCAGGAAAGGGTCTGGGGGAAGGTGTGAGTTGAAACTGTTTCTTTTGCAGACCTCTGTGGTTCTGGAAAGATAAATGCTTGTTAGTGCCTTGCTGAACTGACCCAGCTGACTTCATATTTTGACAGTATTCATTATGAAGAGAATTCCAGGGATTTTCAAGGAAAAAAGAAACAAAACGTTTTAAAGTTTGTACTTACTGACCAAGGATTTTGGTTAACCAGCTCTGTTTCTGTAGTAGGAATTGTTTAAACCATCATGTAAATTTCTTCTGTTGAAAATAGACATTAGTAAATATAGTTAGTAACTCCTTACGCAGAAACTAATGAGCATAATGATGAAATTTAATCTTACTATTGAAAAATCACAGTTCCATTCACCTTTTGTGATAAATACTATACTCTGTTGGAGCTGAATAACCAAATATTCTTATCATTTCTTAGAGTTCTTGCCAGTTCTTAAAATGGGTAAGACTTTTAAGTAAATTGGTTCTGCTATAAATTGACATTTAAAAATTTAGGTAACTGGTAATAATTAGGATGCAGAAGCACTGAAAAAAAAGTCTCTGTGACCTGCCTGCGAAGGGCTTACCAGTGAGCTGAAGAACAGAAGTAATTTCGTGGAATAAAACAGTGGTAACTGTGTAATGAAGTAGTTCTGCTTTTTAAGGGAGTTTTTATTAGAATTCGTAATTGTAATCCTTGGAAGGAAAGTTACGACCAACCTAGATAGCATATTCAAAAGCAGAGACATCACTCTGCCGACTAAGGTCCGTCTAGTCAAGGCTATGGTTTTTCCAGTGGTCATGTATGGATGTGAGAGTTGGGCTGTGAAGAAGGCTGAGCGCCGAAGAATTGATGCTTTTGAACTGTGGTGTTGGAGAAGACTCTTGAGAGTCCCTTGGACTGCAAGGAGATCCAACCAGTCCGTTCTGAAGGAGATCAGCCCTGGGTGTTCATTGGAAGGACTGATGCTGAAACTGAAGCTCCAGTACTTTGGCCACCTCTTGTGAAGAGTTGACTCATTGGAAAAGACTGTGATGCTGGGAGGGATTGGGGGCAGAAGGAGAAGGGGACGACAGAGGATGAGATGGTTGGATGGCATCACTGACTTGATGGACGTGAGTGTGAGTGAACTCCGGGAGTTGGTGATGGACAGGGAGGCCTGGCGTGCTGCGATTCATGGGGTCACAGAGAGTCGGACACGACTGAGCAACTGAACTGAACTGAACACTGTGATCATATAAGTGATTAAATATTAAAGTCTGTGTAACAAACTGAAGTATTTGAGAGTTGAGATAAAGGGCCAACTTGGGAAGTGGTAGTTGGGAAAATGCTTGCTGGAGGTGGTGGGACTTGTACAGATGGATAAGATTCCTGCCAACAGGGGTAAACGAGACTGTCCCTACCAAGAGGGCAGCTCAAGCCAGGAAAGAGGGGACACCTGCCCTCCCCAGACTCCACGTGGGTGGACAGCAGGACAAGCTGAGTGCTGGGACCCCTGCCTGCCTTCCCGGGTTCCTCAGCGGTAAAATGTGGTTGGTATAAGTGCGGACTCGGGGGGGTGACGGTGAGACAAACTGCGATGCTGAGAGTCCAGTTCCTGGTGCCTAGGAAGTGTTCGGTGGACCGAAGCTGCTGTGGCTGTTAGGGGGGACGGAAGGGCAAGGCCGCTGGCTGGCCGTCATGCTGTGATGTGACGGGAGTCAGGAAGCTCTTGCAGCACTGCCCCCAGGTAGGTTGTCACCGGGATAAACCAAGAATGGTAGCGACCATTTGGGTGCTCATGTGTGCTGGTTGCTTTATCTCCGTTATCCATGGGCCTCTCCTTGGCCCTGCAGGGAGCTTCGTTCTCTGTGGCTGTGAGAGAAGTGACGGCACCTCCCCAGAGCCACCTGGCCATCTCTTGGGAAGGCAAGGTTTGAACCCAGGCCTGCCTGGTTCCAAAGTGTAGGCTCTTTCTCCTTCTGTTAGACTGTCTCGACCTGGGAAACCATCTATCGGGCTGATGACCCCATGGGGAAGCGGTGGCCGGCTCAGGTCATTGGCACTGTTACTGAAAGGTGGGTGGGTTCTGACCCCACTCGCCAGAAAAAAGGAGGGGGAAGAAGAGGAAAGAAGATAGTAACCCAGCAGTGGAAAAAGAGGCAGAACTCGGTGACTGGCTGTCAGAGGGAAGAGGAAGAGGTGAGTTGGAGGTGATGGTGCAGCTGGAAATAAAGGCAGGAACTGGCGGTCCTGACGTTCCCCTCACCAGGGTTCAGGCTTCAGAAAGCTCAGACACCACGGCTGGAGTCCCCAGGTTTCTCGGAAGGATGATTTCCTGTGTTGGGCACTTTGTTGTCCCTTCGAGGCTCACAGGAGTCTTGCTGGTGTGAGTGACACGTTGCCTGGCTCGTGTCTGCTGTTCTGGTGCCATCGTGGCCTTTGGGGCTTGAGGGGGAGTGACCTTGGGGAAGAGAGGCGCTCGCTTGTGTTCCTGGGGCCTCGGTCTGTGTTTGTGCCTTCTGGGACAGTGCTGCCCCCACCAGTGTTGAAAGACCAGTTTTTAAAATTGCAGCGAGTAGGGGCTTCTCTTTGTTTTCCATTGCGCTGCGCAGGCTTCTCGTCACAGTGGCTGATTGTTGAGGAGCAGGGGCTCCAGGGGCGCAGAGTTCAGTAGCTGCCACAGGTGGGCTCAGGAGTTGAGGCGCGCAGGCTTCGTTGCTCCGTGGCGTGTGGGGTCTTCCCAAATCGGAGGTTGAACTCGTGTTCCTGGTATCGGCAGGCAGATTCTTAACCACGAGACCACCAGGAAAGCCCTGGACTGATACTTTTATAAAATAAAATAAGGATTCCTAGGAAAAGAAACTGAAAAAGACATTTAGGAAGCAAATTTGGATTTTTTGTTGTTAGATTCAGTGGGTATAAAATCAGTGTCACATTGCCGTTCTGAATGCTTATTCTCAGTCTCTACTCAACTTTGACTGCAGACTAGCAGACTACTCATGGTCTGGTACACTTTGAGAGCAATAATCTAGGAAGAAACTTTGTTAAGCAAATTAGTAAACAGGATGCTTTTGGAATATTTACATCATTCGAGAGTAAAAATTGTCCATCAGTTGGCGTTTGAAATACTGTAGACGTGTGTTTGTGTGCTCTAATGACAGCATCTTTCAGTAAGGTCCCCTATTAGGGGCAGGAAGGCAAAAGAGCTATTCCAAGAACTGAGGCTGACATTGTGAGGGACCCATGGGTTTAAAACTAGTAGCAATATTTGGAAACAGTTGTGCTTTAAACTTCCTTTCTTCTTCTGAGAATCACTATTTCTTTTGCTCGTTTAATTTGAATTAGTTTGTTTTCTCTGTTACATTTGGTTTGCTTCTGAATTGTTTTTTATGTTTTGGTGAATAATTTTATGCATATTCTTTCATGGGGTAGTTTCTTGAACTGAAAAAAGAAGTCTCAGTGGTTGCATGTGCTGCAGAGATCATGTGATAGTTCAGCGACTCTTAACTTCAGATTTGATTTTTGACTTTTGCCATCAGTGTGTCTTATATTTTGAGCTGTCTTTACTTTTACTGCTGTTTCCTTGCCCTAAGGTCATTTGCTGAGTTGTTCCCTTAGCCTTGACTTTTCTTTCCCTCCTTCGGGCTGAGCCCAGGAGCTGCTTACCCCCAGCTGGCCTTTCCTGTTCGCAGTGAAGGGGCTCCTATCCAGACGCCCCCACCTCTGCCATGCACCCACTTCGCACGTCACAGGATGCTCAGGCCCCGCGCATGGCCCCGCTTCTGCTTGCTCCCGAGTCAGGGCCTCCTTCCGTAGACCACACTCTGCTTAGCTCACCCTCTGGATAGCACCCTGGGGTTGGGAAGAGAGGTGCTCTCCCCACTGCAGCTGCGATGAGGCAGGGAGAGCCCTCCATGCACGTCTTCACTCCTTTGCCCTGGGCTCCCAGGGTCACTCAGCTCCAGACAGCCCGGTGCTCGGGTTTTGAGCCTGTCATCGTGAGGTCCTCTTTTTCACACAGTGTTTGTAATCTGACAGACCTAGAATACTCAGTCACTGTCCCAGGCCTCTTTGGAAGAACGAGATCTTCAGACCCCACACTCGGGGTAGTCCATAGGAACCAGAACTGTGAGCCCCAGAACCGCACACAGGGCCAAAGTGGGTGTTTCAAGGAGACACGCGGGTGTCTCCACTGGTGATTCTCTGATAGCAGGGGAAGGGGCGGCTCACCTTCATTTCAACAGCATACTAGATTGCACAGAAGGTTTCTCATGAGGAGAAAGGTCCTGCTTTTAAAGAGGGGAGGCGCTTTGAAACTCACGTGTAGCCCACGCCAGAAGCCAGACTTCGGAGTGCCCTCTGTGTTTTCTCCCCACCCCGTTTTGGTAAAACAGGCTTGGGCTCCATATCCCGCCCTTCTGCTTCTTCGGTAGGTACCGGGACCTCAGCTGGGTTATTTACCTTCCCTGAACTTGTTTTCTCGTCTGTGAAATGGGGGGAACGTGGTCTCTTTTGAAGCGTTATGATAAGGATAACGATGATGCCTGTGCCAGACTTGGAGTGTGGGTTCGATGAGTGACAGTCGCTTGAAAGCTAACGCACAAGAGGCTGTGACCCGGGGCGGGAGCCGCTGCCTCTGTGTAGCTGGCTGCAGTCCCGGCTCGCAGCCTGAGCAGGCGTCAGAGCTCCTGGAGCACTGTTGCGTCTACGGCTTGCTGGGCCCACCCGCCCAGCCTGGCGGTTCGATTCCTCTGGTCTGGGGTGGGGCGGGAGAAGGTGCGTCTCTGAGTTTCCAGGTGACGCTGCTGCTGCCTCTGCTGGTCTGGGGACCACACTTTGAGAACGACTGGGCTGCAGGTAAATAACCAATGAGCTTTGTAGGTGCTGGAGCTGTATTTGAAAGCCGAGCTTTTCATGTGGTTAGAAAATGCTTGAAATACGTTTTACAAACACTGAATTTAGTATCTCAAGGATTTTTACCTCCTAAAGTCCAGGAATCTTCATTAAATATATGTGAAGAATAAGTTGCAAGAGTAACAGTTGTAAACATATTATGGATAGTCTAACAATATCAGATTGGCCGAGGTATGTGAAAGTGCTTTTATAAAATGCTGAAAACTGCAAAAAAAAATATTATAAAAATTAAAATATTTCAATATTTTAATTTTTAAGATTGAACATCATAATGGAGTATAAAATAGTGTAACTTAGAGTTCTCATCTCAATGTGCTGTTTACCGTGTGTATTTTTCTCTTTCTCCTCCAGGCTGCTGACTTGAGTAAACCAATAGATAAAAGGATATACAAAGGAACACAGCCTACTTGTCATGACTTCAACCACCTAACAGCCACAGCAGAAAGTGTCTCTCTCCTAGTGGGCTTTTCCGCAGGCCAAGTCCAGCTTATGACCCAATCAAAAAAGAAACTAGCAAACTATTTAATGAGGAAGTAAGTAGCACCCTGTCTTAGCTGTTAAGAACCCCTATAAGAATGTATACGTTCTTACCGAGGGTATGGGCCTTATAATTTTACTCTTTGAGTGAAGCCCATTTTCCATCCTCAGCTGTCCTACCTAGTATTACCCAAGTTTAAATGTGGTGCGTTAACTTGTTGACTTTTACCTGTTCTTTATTGGGCTAACTGTTTTTTTGTGCATTTTTTTATGTTCAGGTGTCTATAGCAGGTGTTTTAAGAAAAATTGTTTTTATAATGGAGATAAGGATGAGACTAATAGCTTGATCTTTATAATTTAAATAAGAAGATAAAGAATTCTAAACTGTATTCACATCGCCAGAAAATTTCATGCAGATCAAAGAACTCGGTAATATTTCCTTAGTTTTCGCAAACGGTAGATAAAGCGTTGATGTGTATGTTTGACAGGCATACATCTGAGAATTTGCTCTCTTGCTCTTGAAAGCGTTTGCTCTAAAATCACCTCTGATGTGGTTAGAAGTCCTGGCCCTTGAAACTGGCTGGCATGGCGCAAGCTCTTGCCCGTGTTGTGCTGTGTCCTGGGATTCCTGGTGTCTCTAGTCTCATTCTTGAAGGAGCCCAAGAGATCTGAGCTGTCTGTTCCGAAACATGTCAGAACCTTTAAACCTGGGCAGATGGAAGTTGTGGGGTAGATTATATCTATAAAAGCTTTTGGAGTGGCTTTTTAGTCCCAAGTCTTGCCATTACATATTTGATGCACTTCCTCTGCTGTTTCAGTGTGACTTTCCTAGTAAATGGAGCAGACGAGGTCGGCTTGCTGAGTTAGAGGCCCTGGCTGCAGTCTCCTTGTAACCTCAGCCCTAGGGTGACGAGGTCAGGTCACCTGAGCCCCTGTCGGGAAGGGCAGGAGGTTTTGCATTGTTGCATGGTCTAAAAGTAATTAACTTGAAACAGAAGTACTTATAGATTCTGGTTTTTAAGAAAATATTTTTGTTGGGAAAGAATACTCCACTTGACAAATTGCAGTTAAAATTCTGAGTCTTTTGCAGTCCCTATGGTATATGCTGTCCATGTATATCCAGTATCCATCCACAGTGCTCCTGTTGGACTTTGCCAATGGATTTGGTGAAATCTTTTGAACCATGCCATCTCCTCTTCTAGTTTCATCTGGGTTGACTGGAACAAAACTTGCCATCTGGATTGACAAACTAGAGAGGAAAAGTATTTAATCCCATTTTCTGTTAAAAAAAATCTTAAGCAGAAAATTATTCTGTTTACCTAAACAGTTTATTAACAGCATCTGAGGGAGTGATTTCTAAGTGGCTAGATAATTTGGGGGGAGGTTGGTGGTGGGGAGAGTGGGGACACAAAACTACCCTTGCCTGCACTCTCAGTAGAAACGGCGAATTTGGTGTCCTGCGGGGTCTGTTTGTGTTTAGGTGGGGACATGCTTTTGGCAGGGAGGGACTGGAGCCATGTAAAGGGTGGCTGGTAAACAAGGTCGGGAGGCTGCCCGGCTGTGGATGGCACAGCATGCCTCTTGGAGAACAAGAAGGATTTGTGTGCCATCGCTGTAGGGGGGTGGTGTGCAGCAGAGGCCCCAGGGCCCTGGGAGCACTCGGTCGCCTCAGCGCGCCCCATTCCTCTCTCAGGACACCTGGGAGCCACGGACTGCAGCTCCCCACCCTCAGGGAGTGAAGCGGGGTTACCTCCTACTCTGTGTACATTTTATTTGGAAAGTGGCTGTTCAAAGGGAGAGGATTGTGTGTGGTTTAATGCCAACTTGGCATTTACAGCTCGAGGCTGAAATTGATTGCCCTTCACATGAGGGTGTTCTTTGGCCGTACAGATAGCATTCTCATCAGATTTTGGTCAGGATGTCTTAGAGACAGGGTCATCGGAGGTTTGTTTCTCAGAGGGTGCCAGGGATGGTGGTTGAAGCAGTTGTTGGGCTGTGCTTTACATTCGTGTGAGACTTGGAGGTTTCCGAGTATTTTACCTGCTTTCTCTGCACGGGGGGCGGGCTGTTGTCTCCACTGTGCAGACAAGGAATTAGAGAGAGGGCAAGTGAGTCATCCAGACCCGGCAGCAATTTGATGATATGCTTAGATCCAGAAATTAATTCCATGCATCCTTGCTGGCCATAGATTGTAAGCCCCATCATAGCCAGTTGCCATATGGGCCTTGTCACCTCCGGAGCTCACTCTTCTGTGAGGTGAACAGGGAGGATGTGGAGCGTGTGTTATGACCAAAGTAGCAAGAGAGGTGGGTGTTAACTGCACTCTTCAGGATGTACCAGATATCATAAAATAAAACAAAAATTCAGCAAGAGAAGTTTGAGAAAGCTTCCAGAAGGTGACATTTGACCTGGGTTTGAAAGATGCAGAGGAGTTGGAGGAGGATGAGAAGGGCCTTCGAAGCTGGAGAAAATACCTTAGCATGTGGAGGAACATGAGGCCAACAAAGGAGTCCAGACTTCAGTGCGTGGGCCTTGGGGTGGCTGGAGATGAAGCTGCAGATTGCAAAAGCCTTTCGTGACATGCTTAGAAATTTGGATCTGACATTGGAGGCTGTGGGCAACCTTTGGGGTTTTACTTAATGAAGGGAGTGACAGGATCAAGTGTGTGTTTTTAGAACTCTTGTCAGCACTTGGGGAAGGCGGGTTGGAATGAAGATAGCAGGACGAATGAGGAGGCTCTAGTGACTGTCCAGGAGAGAGCTGAGGACTTGACCTGGGCTTGGGACCATTTCCTCATTCATTCTGCAGACCTTGGTGGCTGACCGCGTGCAGAGAACACCTGCCCTGTGTCTCCCCTCCAGAGAGGGGGGAGAAGTGTGAACAGCGCCACACCCACACCCACGGCACGTGGTGGTGGCGTGTGATGTCAGAGGAGACAGTGGGCCTGAGGGAGAGAGACAGACACAGCGCCTGATGGACAGGGACGGGGGCACGTCTCGGAGGAGGAGGTGGTGGTGTGCTTTGAGCCTCGCCTTGTGTGAGAAGGCCCCCCAGGTGCGGAGCTGGAGCTGGAGTGTTCCGCAGGAGGGAGAGCAGGCGCAGGCCCCTGTGGGAATGAGCCTGGGGCCAGGAGCCCTGGGAGTGGGCTGTGGAGTGAGGGCCTGGCCGGGGTTGCTGCTTGGCCTTCGTGCAGGGAATCTCACACAGGGGAGCAAGAGGTGGTCTGCTTGGTGTTTTTGAAAATTACTCTGGCTCCATCTTGGGGACGGAGTTGGAGAGATGGATGAGCAGATGCTGGGTTTCTGGCTCACTTGGTGCACTGGGTGAGAGGGGAAGGGGCAGGCGCTGGAGCAGGGTGAAAGGTCAGAGCTCCTTCTCCTGCTTGTCAGGCTTGAGAGGCCGGGGTAGCTGGGTGCGTGGATCTGGAGCTTCAGACTAAAGGTGAATTCTGGGAGCGGTCAGCGTATAGATAGTAATCACGTCCCTGAGATTCGATGGCAGGTCTGTGGGGAAAGCACAGTGGGAGCAAGGAGACGTCTGCTGCGTCCTGGATGGGCCTAAGACTGAGCCCTGTTTATACTCCAAGGCTCCTGCCATCTGTTCATTGCCTGCAAAGGGGCATTTACAGCAGTCAGTTTATTACCATGAAATTTACAGACGCAGAGTGAGTGGCTAAGAACATAGCCTCTTGAACCTGAGTGCCCAGAGCACAGACAGCAGCCCTGCCCGTTCCTGCCTGCAGGGTGTGGGTTTGTTCCATCGTCTCTCCTCAGCCAGAAAGTGGATAGACGTGCTCCCCCGCTGGAAGGGTGAGGAGGATGGAGGCCAGCAGAGGGCCTGGAGTGCCAGCCCTGGGGAGAGCTCTGGAAAGTTGCGCACTGGGGGAAACCAGAGGTTCTTTTCACTGGGGCTTGCAGGAGAAGCTGCTTGGGAGGTAAGGTAGCAGCAGTTTTGAAGGAGAAGCACAGATAATTTTCCAGAACAAGAGGGTAAGAGCAGGGCAACACAGAGAATGAACACTCCTCAGACAGGTGATGGGGCCTGTTTATCCGGACTGTGGTGTCTGTCTGTCTGTCTGTCTTGTCTGAGGGCTGCTCGGCCTCCGTGATACACAGGCATACACGTGTGCAATCGCTACAGTACTGATGACTCTGACCTTGGCCTCCTTCCTGAGGGTGTCTGCTACGCGAGAGTAGAGCAGATGTTTGGGTGGATGGATAGGATAGGTGGGTGGATGAGTGGAAATGAAGTTCTAGAAATCCACATTAGACCCAAGATGGATGAAAATTTCTGTCTGGGAATAGAGTGTATCTTAAAAGGTGATTTTTCCGCCCATTGAAGAAAAAGTTTTAAATACTTGTTTATACAAAAAATTGAGATAGAGAGAAGTACAAAAAAGATAGGAAAACATGACCTGGGAATCCCAGTGCTACTGGTTGCTTTATCACGTTTGTAGTTTTTTATGTTTTCTAAGAGGTGAACTTGTCAGACTCACACCTTCCATTAGAGATGCTGGCAGCATTCACCTCCCAGTCTGGCCCTCAGTCTGCCCAGTTCTCTCTGGACATCGGAGGTGAGCCCTGCCGTCCAGGCCATCCTGGCTGCTGTGCCAGTGGAGCCCAGCTCAGGAGGAAGGCAGGATGCTGCCCTCTGGCCTCCCCTCAGGAGCGCTAGCCCGAGGCTGCTTTCTGCAGCCCTCCCCTCGGGAGCGCTAGCCCGAGACTGCTTTATGCAGCCTTCAGGGCGGACTTTGGGCCTCCCTCGTGTCACCCTTGTCTCTGACAGGACTTGGAGTATCTGATGGGCTCTGTTGAATGTCTTGGCACTTCTGATGAGCTCCCAGACCATGCCACCTCCTTCATAGTAAGAGCTGCTGGTTGGAGGGGGTCACCCGGGTCAGCATTCGGCCTGGTGTGAAGCAGCTCAGAGGGGTGTGGATCCGCTTGTTCATCACCAGTGATTACAGTGTACTGGGGAAGAAGAGACGTAAAGTGGCAGTTCCTGTGTGGTGATGAACTCAGGCCTGTTCGTCTTTGTAAAAGTCCTGGTTCTATCGGGACTATGTCCACAGAATAGTAACTTGAGAGTGTTTTCAAGTGTCTCTGATTGCTGGGTTAGATGGAAATCTCAAAAGACCTGGTCGTCTCAGCTGCTGGCATCCTGGCGTGTGGTGAGCGGCCCTGTCGAATGTCTCCTCTCTTGCAGGTTGTGGCCAGGGCAGTAGGGCACATGCTGTGGTCTCCTTGGTGGGCACCCAGCCCGCTGCTGCCCGCGGCTGGGCCTTCTTTTCAGCCCGCGCCCTCGGGCCCGGGAGGAGGGGCCCAGCTTCGAAGGATTCTGTCTAGTTACCCTACAGAGAGTGGCTCTGGGCACTTGGTTAGCTTTGTTTCTGTTGCTTTCTTTAATCCAAGGAAGGAAATGGCCATGTAATGATCTCCTTAAGGTTTAACAGTGATAAGAGTGGCATTGGATCCTATTTCCCAGACTTGAAATCCCCTCTCCTGATAGTAGTACTTCCTGAGGGAACAGTCTGTAAGTGCCTTTATAGAATCAAAGCTCTTGGTCACTGTTTTTGCTTGTGGCTACATTGTGGCTTTTTCAGTAGCTGGTGTGGCTTTTGAATTGTTTGTTTTTAGTGTTTTTGTTATAAATTAATATCTGCATTGTAAAATGCATACCCATCCCTCCCCAATAATTTTTTTCCTGCTTATCATGTTGAGAGCAGTGAAAAATAAAGCATGTGTACTTGAGAAAGCTTCATTTTAGCAGTGGTGGCTTTAATATGGTTACAGGTTTATTTTTATTGTTTCCTTTATACTAGTTTCATATACTTAGAAGATCTTGTTTGTGAATGCCATTGAAGATGGTAGTTTTGATGCTTGTTGCGTTTCTTCACTGGATTAATTTTAGAAATGAGATGGTTTCTTCTGCATCCAGAATGGGTGATTACCAGGGGGAGAGTGGGTGAGGGAGCCCACTTCCTGGGCAGGTGTCTTGGCATGCAGACCTGGCATGCTAATGCCCAGATTATGGACATTATAGGATTTTATGGGAGTGATCCTGGCAATAGGCCTCGGAGCGTTTTGGTGTTTTCCTGTTTAATGGAGAGTCCGGCGGCGATGCTAAGCGACCTGAGAGCCTGTCTCCCCTGAGACCTGCCGTGTCCTTCCCGCTGGGGCGGCCCCCCTCAGCCTCTCCTCTGCAGCCCTGGGGGCTTGCTTCTCCTGGCCCCACCCCCGCCGACCCTGTGCCAAGAAGGGGACGTTGGGGGCGGGGAGCAGGGCCCCCGGCCTGGCCCATGCTCACTCAGCGGCAGTTCCTTCCTCTCCTCATGGGATTTCTGGCTTGTTTTCTCTGCTTGCCTGGGTTTGGTCCCGCTTGCTTAAGGAGCTTGTCTGCAGAGTTTACACCCCGCTTCTCTTGGGCACCTTCTGCCTTGGCCACCTGAGTGTCACGTGTCTGGCAGTCGCTGTTCACGGCCGATTCCCCTGTCCTCCCCGGTCATTTTCCTCAGCGCCTTACCCAGTGGGCACACGTGGACGTCTCCCCAGCACGGCTGCTGTCCACTCCTTTCTGCCACACCCTTCCGAGGCGCTGCCCCTCAGCTTCTTGGAGTCTGCTCACACACCTCCCCCACTCTGCCCAGCCTCATGCCCTGGGAAACCATCCGTCCTGCCCCCACCTCTGGCTGAGTTTGAGAGCTTCTTGTCGGGGGACAGTTGTCACAGGCTCCAGAGCAGTCTCTCTCCACCCGCACTGTTCTATGCCTCCCGATGGGAGATTCCGCTTGGTTCTGTGACTTCCCTTTCCAGGAATCTTGGGTGTGAGCCACAAATTCAATGTAAAATTTTCTGTTAGCCACAGAAAACCATTTAAAAAATAGGTGAGGTTGATATTTTATCTAATACACCCAAGCATTATTTTAGCACGGAATCAATATAAAATTATGAATGAGGTGGTCTCCATAGTTTTCCAGGTCTTCAGAGTTCAGGGTGAGCTGTGCCCTTGCAGCATGTCTCACTCTGGGCCAGTCACTCTCAAGGGCTCGGGGCTGTGGGCTTGGTTAGCACTAAGCTTCAAGGTCACAGCCCAGAGCCCTTAGCCTGGGACTCCGTGTCCTTGAGTCCTAGCTCACGATTCCACATCTGATTTCCGGCCCTTGCTCAGGGCGCCAATGGAGGGGGTGCCAAGCAGGTCCCCGAGCTGCCTGCCTCCAGCCTGGGCGCCTGCCTTTCCCTGGCTGCCTCACCCCTCCTCTGCCTAGGAGCTCCTCACAGGGGACCTCGGGTTTTGCCAAGAGTGTTTTTCCAACATAAACGTGCTCGTCCAGCTCAAGGCCTCACTGAAACTGGAGAATTGAAGCACAGAAGGGAAATTCCGTTCCTTAACTTCGAGAACTAAGATGCCTTACTCTGTTTACTAGACATTTTCTAGAACAAAAGTATACCCTTATGGTCCCAAGACTGGGCTGCATTCGTTATTGAACAGGATATTCTATGTATTTGTTTCTTGATTTCTGTTCTCTTTTTGTTAAACCCAAACCAAGAACAGCATGAAATAATAGCCCAGAGCAACTTGGTTCAGTGACTCCTAGCCAGCCCGGGACGTGTGTCCCGCACCTCACCTGGAGCTGAGAGGCCAGGGCCAGGAGTCACCTGGCACGTCTCCAGGACGACAGCGGGTGGTTTGCTCCCCGTCTGTGCCCTCGCCGTCCTCCTGTGTGGACGCCCTGCCGCCGCCTCCAGCCGCTGTCTGCTCCCTTTCCTTCTCGGCTCAGCGAGCCTGCACGCCTGGGCAGAGGCCTCCCAGGCGCTCCTGTGAGGCTGAGTCCTCCCTCCTCGCCCCCTGTCCCTGTGCCTGCTCGGTGTTCGAGTACAGCAGACCCTGTCCGTTCCCCTCCTTTTCATCCCTTGTGAATGCAAGTTCCCTGCGGGAAGGGTCGGCTTGTCGTCTGCACTCAGTGCAGGAGTGAACGGATGGGCCTGGGTGGTGAGCGGGAGGGCCTGCAGGGAGCCCCGCAGAGCCTGTAGGGAGCCCCGCAGAGCCTGTCCCCCGGGGGCAGCCGGGCACTCGTGGGAGCGGGACACCCGCACCCCGCCCGTGGGAGTAGACATTGTCGCGTCCTCCGTGGGTGGTAACGGCGACCCCTGGGAACAGTTAACGGTGCGTGTGCCTTCTGACTGGCTGTCCCCTAGGCCTGCGCCCAACAGCTGTGTCTGCCGCTGAAGGCTGCAGCACACTCCGGTTAGTCTTTGCCATGTCAGTGTCCATCAGTGGGGGCTTTTCAGATGCAGCTCAGCACGTCCGTGTTGTTGAGCCTCTGCACTGTAGGAAGGCACGAAGAGGCTGTCTTCGGACGAGTACCGACCAATGCGCGTGATGCGTGTCTGGGTGAGAGCTTAGGTGCGGACGGTGCAGAAGAGGAAGCGGGGCCCACGTCTGCCTGTGCTGGCCTTGTCCCCACAGGAAGACCCTGGGAGACAGGAAGCCAGCCTCAGTGATCTGGGGTGGGGACAGGGCTGTGAGTGTGACTTTCGGCTGGATGCTTTTATATGTGAGTTACAACTGTGTCACCTATTTAAAAAACAAAAGCTTATGTCCCGGAGTCTGTGTATGCAAAGCCTCATGCTCGGGGCCTGGCCAGAGAGCACATCCTCGGGTCGGAGGTCAGCACTGCCGTCCCGACGTGCCCACCACGCGCCCAGACCCACGCGCCCCGAGACGAAGAAGAGCTTTTCCCTGCGCTTGGCGCAGGCTGGTGGCAGACTGACGTGCAGAGTACTGAAGAAGCCCTTTCCATGTTGGAGCTGTGGGCCATTGATCTGGGTGGTGTGCAGGTGGTGAGGTGTGGTGTGTCTGGTGCCCCAGCAGGATGCGGAGGTGGGCCTCGGTTTCAGTCCCTAAGTTGTATCTGCGTGTGTGCTTATAGCAGGCTCAGTGCACTTTTTAAGCAGGGAATACTCTTGAAATGTGTTTTGGCAACCGAGTAACATGTATTTTAATAACGGTGCCGTGATTCTTTATCTCCTTACCTCACAGTTGCAGAGAAATGCCATTTTTATTTGATAGCATTACAATTTTGAGTTCTAATGGAGTCATTTTTGCTGTGTCTTTTTAAGCCAGAAATAAAATTTTCTCCTAACCATAGTGCTAGATATTTTTGTGTTCATCCTTAAATGGAGAGATGTTGGAAAGATTGAGATGAGGTTTGGTGCGGTGAGATATGAGGTGCAGGAGTTGAGGCCACGCACAGCTGGGCGGGGGAAAGGTCGCTTCTGCAGCTGCCTCGAGAGGCCCTGGCCGGGAGGTGAGCCGCACGGGACCCTCGGCCCCCAGGCGGGTCACATTGAGAGAGGCAGCCTGGCCCGCTGAGTACAGCAAGGCCTGGGGCCTCGTGAGGTGCCCCATACCTCCTGTGGAGACCCTGGCAGAGCAGCCCGGGCTGGCAGGTTGTTGGCATTGGTGCAGGTCAGCTGCTGGGCCGGTGGGTCCTGGGCAGGAGAGGAAGGGCGCGGGTGACTGTTCGGCTGTGAAACTGCAGTGGCAGTGAGGCCTCCTGCTGCTCGGAGCCCTCACCCGGCCCGCTGGCCCCAGCCCCTGGCCATGCACCTCGTGGGCTTGGGCCTCCCTGCTCCTCCCTAGCTGGGGACAGGTTGACCACCTCCCTTCTGGGGCCTCATTTTCTGTGACTTTCTGTAGAGATGCAGCAGACGCACGGCGCAAAGCTGACTAGGCATGAGGCCCTGTGTCTTGGTGAGCTTCCCGTCCCTGTGGCCCGTGGCTCCCTGAGGCTCGAGTCAAAATCCCAACCACACGGGGGAAATGGGAGCGTGTATTGCCTCCCAAGCCTGAGGGCTCCCAAGGCACCAGTTATGGGGGTGGCAGCAGGACTTGCTGGGAGCTTGGGGGTCGTGGGAACTCCCAGTGGTTTCTGGTGCCGTGATTTGGGGGCCAGTGAGCCCCATGCAAGGTCTGCAAGCAGGGGCACGTACATGGGGGTCATCCTTTGGGGAGTTTCTGCTTTTGCCTTTTATGCTTTTGGTTTTAAAGGCAAAACTCCCAATCTGTGCCCTTTAAAATTGGTCAGTGGGTCAAAAATAAGCATGGGGTAGAGTGGCAGTGATTAGGCGTTAATCATCTGTTAGTGTTCTTAAACACTGCCTTGTTCCAAAGAAGGTGGAGGGAGGCCTGTAAGAATACACGCAGGACAAGGGTGGTGAGTGAGGCAGGCAGTGCTCGGGGCTGAGGTCAGAGCCCAGGGAGGGGTGCGTTCCTGTCCCAGTGTGGCTGGCTGCACGTGGACCATCCTTCAACCCCGGGAGTCTGAAGGGGCGGGTGCCGTGGGGACGGGCACAGGGGCCGTGAGGGCGCACAGCCGCAGAGTGGAGCACCAGGGGCAGCCCAGCGCTCGGCTGTGGGGCCCGTGAGGCTTGCCCGGGCTGAGCAGCACGGACGCCGTGCAGGTGCTGGCCTCCCAGGCCCCGGCTCCCGGAGGCGGACGTGTGACGAGCCCAGGGCTGCTCCCCGCCCCCCCCTCCCTGCCCTGGTGTGTCCCGAGCCTGGCACAGCATCAGGAGGGCACAGACTGGGCTCCCAGCAGGGTTTGCTGAATGACTGACACCTTCAGTGCAAGCCAGTGTCCCGACACCTCAGTGCAGTCCTAGAAAGCGATTCCACGGGGGCCAAATGCCCTTGGCTGCCCTGCCCGCACGCTGGGGCGTGGAACGCCTGGACGGATGTGTCCCTTCTCACCGAGAAGCAGACAAGGTTTCTTGCTGGAAAAGTAGCCCTTGAAAACTTCTCCATTGTGATAACTTGTTCTCCTTTGTCTTCACAGAGACTAATAGACAAGTCACGAGTAACCTGTGTCAAATGGGTTCCTGGTTCGGAAAGCCTTTTCCTAGTAGCCCACTCGAGTGGGAACATGTACTTGTATAATGTGGAGCACACTTGTGGCACCACAGCCCCCCACTACCAGCTGCTGAAGCAGGGGGAGAGCTTTGCCGTGCACACTTGCAAGAGCAAATCCGCGAGGAACCCCCTCCTCAAGTGGACGGTGGGCGAGGGGGCCCTCAGCGAGTTTGCTTTCTCCCCAGATGGCAAGTTCTTGGCGTGTGTGAGCCAGGACGGCTTCCTGCGGGTGTTCAACTTTGACTCGGTGGAGCTGCACGGCACCATGAAAAGCTACTTTGGAGGCTTGCTGTGCGTGTGCTGGAGCCCCGACGGCAAGTACATCGTGGCGGGCGGAGAGGATGACTGGTGACCGTCTGGTCCTTTGGGGACTGCCGCGTGATCGCACGGGGCCACGGGCACAAGTCCTGGGTCAGCGTGGTGGCCTTTGACCCCTACACCACCAGCGTGGAAGAGAGCGACCCCATGGAGTTCAGCGGCAGTGAT
>SJXQ01004676.1:279113-290424 GCA_006408695.1 Aepyceros melampus
AGACCGAGCGAACAGCACCCAGTCCCGGCTGTCCAAGCGGAACTCGACCGAGAGCCGGCCCGTCAGCGTCACGTATCGGTTCGGCTCCGTGGGCCAGGACACGCAGCTGTGCCTGTGGGACCTCACGGAAGACATCCTGTTCCCCCACCAGCCCCTCTCACGCGCGCGGACACACACGAACGTCATGAACGCCACCAGCCCCCCCGCGGGCAGCGCGGGGAACAGCGTGCCCACGGCCGGCAGCGCCGCACCGCCCCCGCTGCCGCGGTCCAACAGCCTCCCGCACGCCGCCGTCTCCAGCGCCGGCAGCAAGGGCAGCGTGGCGGACGGCGCCATCGCCGCCGGGGTCAGCAAGTTCGCCACGCTCTCGCTGCACGACCGGAAGGACAGGCACCACGAGAAAGACCACAAGCGGAACCACAGCATGGGACACATCTCTAGCAAGAGCAGCGACAAACTGAACCTAGTCACTAAAACCAAAACGGACCCAGCCAAAACTCTGGGGACGCCCCTGTGTCCTCGCATGGAAGACGTTCCCTTGTTAGAGCCGCTCATCTGTAAAAAGATAGCACATGAAAGGCTGACTGTGTTAATTTTTCTTGAAGACTGTATAGTCACTGCTTGTCAGGAGGGATTTATTTGCACATGGGGAAGGCCTGGTAAAGTGGTAAGTTTCAATCCTTAATGCTGCACCAGATCCAGAACTTGAATAGGTAGTGATTTTTTTCTTGCGGGAGGGGTGGGGTGTACAACGAATGTGAATGACACTTCTTATTCTTAATGTAAGTCTAAATGCATCAGAGCCATAATTTTGGATACTGCATGCCGTATAATTCCGAATCATTTGATAATTCACCTTAGAACGTTTAAAAAATATAATCAAACTAATTGCCAGCCAAGTCAGTCACCCTCCTGCGAGTATAGAGTCCCACGGTTAGCCTTCCTGTATTAGACTATTTCGATTTTAGGAAAATCATGCCAGTGTGGGGAAACAATGACTTTAAAATGCTAAAATTAAAATTCTGCTTTAACTGGAATATTTTTGCTTAACTACTCAATTAGAATATTGTACACCTGATCAGAGTGTATGTTCAATACAGACGGCCATTAATTGTCATTTATAGTCCAATTTTTTATCTTAATCATAAACTGTTTAGGAATCTATGAAATTTAACTTTAGGAACAAAGTGTTCAGCAGGGTTGATTGATATTATTTTTACATTGTTCTGGCAATCCACAGAAAGAGAAGAGCCTTAATTTTTAAAACCCATTTTAGTCATTTTATGACAATTAAAATTGTTTAATAAACATCTTTTTTCAAAGAAGCAGTTTGTAGCACTTTGATTGAGATTCTGTGCCCTGAATGAAGCACCCACGTTTCTCAGAGCCTGGACGGTTGCCATGGACTGCAGGCCAAGGGCGCCAGAAGTGCCTCTTGCCACACAGCCAGGGTCTTGCGTGGTAGATGCGACTTGCTTATGTTTTTTCCAGCAAGGGAAAGGAGCCTTTCTTTTCTTTCTTTTGTTTTTTTTTTTGTTTTTTTTTTGTGTGTGTGTGGGGGGGTTTTGGTTGGGTTTTTTGGTTTGCTTTTTGTTCAGCGAGGCATATGACCGCAGGCCCTCGTGAGCCTCCTCAGCTCTGTTTTGTACAGGCCCCAGGGTTCAGAGAGCTTTCCGCCTCTCCCCTGTTCGGGTTTCAGGTTCCCACAAGAGGCAGAGGGCAGGTGTGGCGTGTCCGTCTTCTGGATCGTTCTTGGAAGGCGCCCCACGTCTGTGTCAGCGGCTTCCCCAGCACCTCCCCTGACTTGGCTGCGCCCACTTCCAGGGGAAGCCGCTCTGTTTGACTTGATTCCTTAGCACGAGGATGAGCTGTGGGCACAGTCGCTCTTTGGTTCGCTGTGGACGAGGTGGCTCTTGGAGCTGTATGTTCCATGTCGAGATGATGGTGGTCTTAGTAACTTATTTTGGTCACTTGGGTTTGTGTTTCTGTTGTGGACACCTTTGTGATTAAATACAGAGACCCTGATGGGTTACACTGGTGTGAGAGCGAACACGATGCCGCAAAGTGCAGGCTTGGTTTCTCTGCGGCTCGAGACTCTGGCGCAGCAGCTCTGGCCCCCGGGTCCCCGCCGGCTCCTGCTGCCCTCGGTCAGGGCCGGAGCCCCGCACTGTTTGCCTGACGCTCCCTCATGCAGCGGTGTCTGTGACCCACGACAGTGGAGGCGGTGTTCTCCCGCGTGAGAAGCACGGACCATGGGAATGCTAACGTCCTGTCTGCCTTTAAGAGATGGCCCTTTGTTCCTAAATGTTAACTGAAGTTACGTAGCAAAGGCAGCCATCCTTGCGGAGCGTTTCAGCTTTGAGGTTGTCAGATGGAGAGAGGAGCCCACATCCCATGTGCAGTTCTGTGTACCTGATACAGTATTAGAAGTTCAGTGCCAGAGGCCTCTGTGCCTGCATAGAAATTCAGGGTCAGATGCTTCTGAGGCATTGCGTATGCAGTCTGAAAATTCAGGACTTGACACTGGGCCCACGTGAAGAGTGGCAGATGCAGGTTAGTGGCCTTGCGGGGTGGCGGGGAGTGTGCCCCGCGGGACCGTTGGCTCTGAGCGCTTGGCGGGCAGGCCGTGTTGCTCTGGGGTGTTTTCTGGCTCCTCGCGCCTGTCAGTGTCTGCCGGGCGCTCACCCAGGGCTGGCCTGTGGATGGGAGTGCGGTAGCAGGGGCAAGAGGAAGATGATGTCGGTTCCTTAAAAAACAAGCTGTGAAACGTGCTGCCGGAAGCCTGTGCCCATCTCCTCCACCCCAAACTTAAAAAATGTCGTCCCTGCACGGTTTGGGGTTTGAAACTTGGTCACAGACTCGCTCTTACAGCGTCTGTGGGTGAGTGTGCCCTTGATTCTTGTCCGTACCCCGTCCGGGGCCCCGGCTGGGTGTCAGGAGCTGGGGAGGGGCTGGAAGGCCCAGGCTGGCTCTGGACAGAGCAGGGCCCCCCAAGGCCCGCCCTGTGCCTGGATGGCCGGCTGAGCCCTGCTGCTGTCAGGAGGACGGTGCGGGGGCTCTCCGAGACAGGACGAACGTTGCTGGCGCTTCAGGCGAGGCCGGGGGCACGCAGCGCCTCCCCACCGCCCCCGGGTTTGTTTTCAGGGTCCCAGCTTCAGTGGCCTGGGGTCAGGCGGGGTTGCTTCGACTTTGAGGGGTTCCAGTTGCGGGTGGAAGGAGTGATGCCCTGATGAGGGAGTTCTAGGGAGTGGCTTTTGTAACTTTTCTCTCCAAACTTTGAGCTTTCTCACTGAAACTTCCATTTTTCAGCTTAAACATTATCCTGAGCAAAAATATCTTTTCTAACCTCACTCACCTCTGAAATAAAACAGCTTTAGACAGAATCTGTGACGGCTCAGTCGGCACGATTTTCCATCACGCGTTGAGACACGTTGATGAAAAACACAGAAATAAAGCACTCAGGGAGGCCCATAAGCCAAGACCCTCGAGTGTCGGGGGCTCTTCTCTGCCTGCCCTGCTTGGGCTCCCTCTTTCCAACCTTCTAGGAAACCTAGGAGCTAGGGTCGCTTGGATGATTCTGGCTTCTGAACCCCCAGGCCACCCCAGCCCAGGCCCTTCTCTGCGTTTCTCCTCCCCTTGAGGACTGGAGAAGAAAGCCTTGGGAAAACTTTGCCGTCTTTTAAAAACAAATGTGTAAGAGGGAGTAGGCAGACTCTTTAAAAATAATCAGGAGCTTTGGGTCCTAAATTGACTCGCATCGTGGTGAAGAATCTTAAATTTCGTCTCTGTGCCGGACCTTCTGGCACTTTGGAAGGGTTCTCCTGTGAGCCCTTGACTTGGGACTGAGGATAAACCTTAACAGAAGAACACTGAGGAGTGGAAATAGGGGAACAAGTCACCACAGTTACGCTGTCCCAGACACCAAGAAGCAGGGAGGAGTGGGGTGCCGCGAAGCCGCCTCCGTTCTTCGGGCATGCATGCATCCTCAGCGTTCTGGCCCCTCTGGGCCCGCAGCCGTTTCTCCCCATCCCTCCACTTCCTGAGGGAAAGAAGCTGTCGAGTATCGTGTTTGCACTGGAGTTGGTGAACTGTTTTATCGATGTCTGCGCTGGTGGACGAGGTTTTTATCACCCCCTGTCACAGGGAGGCCTTTGATTTCTTGGTGCAGAAGCTCAAAGGGTAAGGGGATGCCAAGGGGCTGGTGGGGGGCTCCGGGGAAGGAGTCCTGTGAGCACCCAAAGGCCACGTGGGTGGATCCAAGTGTCCGAGGAGAAACTGGTGGGAGAGGTCGACTGGATTTCCCAGGAAAGGATGCACGTGGGGTCCCATCCTGTGTGGAAGGGGGGCCGGCCCTGGGCCCTGGATAGATCTGGGGGGCCCTGGATAGATCATGGGGGGCCCCTGGATGGATCTTGGGGGGCCCTGGATGGATCTTGGGGGGCCGGCCCTGGGCCCTGGATAGATCTGGGGGGCCCTGGATAGATCATGGGGGGCCCCTGGATGGATCTTGGGGGGCCCTGGATGGATCTTGGGGGGCCGGCCCTGGGCCCTGGATAGATCTGGGGGGCCCTGGATAGATCATGGGGGGCCCCTGGATGGATCTTGGGGGGCCCTGGATGGATCTTGGGGGGCCGGCCCTGGGCCCTGGATAGATCTGGGGGGCCCTGGATAGATCATGGGGGGCCCCTGGATGGATCTTGGGGGGCCCTGGATGGATCTTGGGGGGCCGGCCCTGGGCCCTGGATAGATCTTGGGGGGACCGGCCCTGGGGCCTGAGGGGAGGTGGTCGGCCTGCACAGGTGGTCCCACTGTGCCGGGGGGTCCGCTCCGGGGCTTTTCCTTCCGCCACATTTGCATGTAGGGCTCACGAGTGACCAGAGAAGTCTGCCTCGGGGCCCACAAGCAGGGTGCTGTCGGCCAGGCCCTCTCCTCGCCCAGCACGCGCACCTGTCACGCTAGGCTGCTTGGGACGGTCCCATTTGGGTCGTCAGGGGACTCAGCCCCACACCCCCAGTGCTGGCCAGTGAGAAGGACAGTGAAGGGGCGGGGGTCCGGGGCTCACCTCCAGAAGCGCTGGTGCCAGCTGTTCCCACTGAAGCCCAGAGCCGAGTTCACGGGTTCCCTCCAGAGAGGGAAGCGGTCCCGCTGGTGCTGGGTTTTCATTCATTGCTGCATCACAGTTAATGTCGCTGTGTCTCAATTTAAATATGTAAAAGAAAGTTTTTCTGCATCTTTGGTTTCTGTATACCTAAGCTTATTAAAGGTTACTGTGTTAGGTGACACTGATAACATTGTGTGAATATTTTACCTTTAACAACAACAAAAAATGTATTTCCTTTTTTTTTACATTTTCATCTGATTTCTTGAAAACTTGAATAAATTTCATAAAGAGCCTTCCTAACAGGAAATGTTGGTAAATTAACTGTTGCAATAATTAATGAAGCTTTAATATCAGTATTGTTACTTTGTAATTTTAAGAAAATCATGCTGTTTCATTGCCCTGGTTTCCAGCTGTCCCTTGTCACTGTCACAGCTAGAGACGCCGTTCTTGATATTCTGAAGAACTTTGGGGTTGTCCTCTGTATAATAACATTAAATAAACATGTAAATGAATTGTAAATATAGATAATTTTTAATAATCGTTTTCACATCTAAGCTTTAAAAAAAAAAATCTCAATGAACCAGAAAACGAAAAGCTTTTAAATGCTGTAACATTAAGGGCACTGTTCCTGTTTAGAGAACAAATAGCCCCAGGAATTTCTGCCTCGTATTTCTGGATTCTGAGTTTTTCCTCATTCGAAGCTTACTAAATGAAATGTTTGTTCTGACCGTCCGAGGTATTCATTGCTTTCTGTGACCTTCCTCTTGGCCGAGTCCCCCGTGGGGAAGGACGCGGCCTGACTTTGTCGCGAGCTGGTGGCCATCCATGTGGATGCTGGGAGGCGGCCCGCCGGCCGGAGCTCCAGGTGGCGGCAGGCATGCTTCTGCAGCGGCTCTGCCCCGGCGGACCTGTCAGCTTCCTCCTCCGAGTCTGGAACTGTTTCTAGTGGCTCTGTCAGCGCCGTTGGGGCGCCCTGGTGCAGAGGGAGCGCCGTGAGCGGGCGGGGAGGAGGGGCCGGCCCCTCACCCTGCGCACTGGTACCTCCGTCTCTGGAAGCTTCTCAGCAAGAATTCTGGGCCTGGACCTGCACTTCCCGCCCAGGGCTCGCCCTCATCGGGCCCTGGGAATCCCCACTCAGCTGGTGATCCCTGCCTTCTCAAGAGATGTCTTCGGGGCCTGGAATACGGGGCGGGCAAAGCCTCAGGCGCTCCCTCCTGGCCGCCTCTCCTGGGGCGGGCAGCTGACCCCCCTGGACTTCAGAACCCGCCCAGCGGTGCGGCCTCCTGGGAGAGGCGTCAGGTTCTCCGCCCTCAGTGTGACCCGCTTTTGCAGAAGCCAGACGCCGTCTCCTCAGCCCTGGAGTAGGTTTTAGGTCCTGAATTCTAGTAGGTTCACGGAAGTTTAAAAAGACACAGGTGCAACATTTTGATCTTTTAAAAACCACTAGTTTTTACCTTGAAAAAATAAGTCTCATTTTTTTCTCCCGTGTGTGGCTGCCTGTTGAAACAGGCGACTCTGGACCAGCGGGCCTCTCTCTGAAAAGGGACAGGAAACCTAGGGGCGCTCAGCCCCACCCCGCCTGGTGTCGGCAGCCTCTGCAGCCTTCCGGTGGAGGCTGCGTGACCACTCGCGCTCGGAGGCTCCTGGAAGACGTGGAGGTCCGCAGACCAGAGGGAGTTTCAGAGCAGCAGCAGGTCACCGGGCCAGAGCCCGCAGGCCGCGGGAGGGCCTCCCTTCCCGAGCACAGCTCCCACCGGAGCCCGTAACTGGATATTCCCTCAGAATATTCCGCTTTCCCCAGTTGTCTGTAAACAGCATGGTCATTTTCTCTGGGAGACTTTTCCCAGGTTGAGTGGCCTCTTTGGAGAAAGCGTGTCACCATCCGTGTGACCTGTCAGTGGGCAGGTCAGGGCTGCCCCAGGGGAGTTGCCCCCTGAAGCCAAGGTCGCAGCCCTTGGTGAGCACAGGGTCTGGGGCGGGCGGGTCCAGGTGCCAGGGAACAGCCCGGAGGAGGCACCGCGGAGAGAGCCCCTCGCCACCCCGCACCCGCGTCCTAAATCTGGCTCGTTGGGTGCAGGACAAGAGCCTCACGCTCAGCCGCTCTGTCCAGCTCTTTGGTTCTCGTGCAACCGTCTGGGCAGCGGGAGTGGTGGGATTCTTGTGGCTGAATTAGGGAAAATGTATCCATAGCTCGGGGGAAGGCAGCCAGATGCTAGCTCTCATCACATTGTGCCGTCTCTGAAAGGGCCTCACTTTATGGAGACTCACCCCGTCTCCGAGCCGGTGGGGCAGTTCAGGAGAGCTCCCGGCAGGCTGCCTCTGACCAGAGCTCCAGGGTTCGGCCTTCCAGGGCGGGTGCAGGCCCGCCCCGCAGGTGAGGCTGACCCGGCGCCGGAGCTCCGCCCGCGCCCCTTTCCTTTGGGGCTCAGGAGGCTGCTGGTCTGTCTGCAGGACCCATCCTGGGGCCAGTGTCCACCTCACGGTCTGGGCGGGGAGGGTGACTCGGAGAGTTGACTGACCAAGCCTGGACCAGTGCCACTGGCCCTTCCGCCGACCACCCCCTCAAGGGCCTGAGGGGTGAGTCCAAGGTAGCCGTGGGGCGGAGGGGAGCCCTGCTGGGACCCGGGGAAGCTTCAGGACGAGGGCTGGCCTGACGGGCCTCCAAGACCCTCACGCTCCTTTCTTGCTCTTGGGGCCTCCAATCTCAGCAGCGCCCGGAAGAAAGATGTGTTCCATGGTTGTAAATAGTTTTTTAGCTGAAATGTTACTATTTCTATATATTCTTATGAAACAAGGTTTAATTAGTATAATCAAACCCAAACTAAGAGCTGGGGTATTCTGATCAATTCTCATTGAATTGGATTCTGGGAATCTCAACAGGATTCCCTGGTGGCTTAGACAGTAAAGCGTCTGCCCGCAATGCAGAAGACCTGGGTTCAATCCCCAGGTTGAGAAGATCCCCTGCAGAAGGAAATGGCAACCCACTCCAGTACTCTTGCCTAGAAAATTCCATGGATGGAGGAGCCTGGTGGGCTATAGCCCGTGGGGTCGTAAAGAGTCGGACACGAACTGAGCGACTTCACTTAAACTAAGAGCTGGGGTATTCTCATCAATTCTCATATGAAATCGCTAGCAGGAATAAAGCAGCACCTCTGGTGAGACGAGATCAGCAGGTTAGACTCAAGAGTTGCCGCTGGCTTCAGGAGCAGCCGGCTTCCTTCCTGGGGGCTGGTAGGCTGGCTCGTGGATTCAGGCTGGAGAGAGCTGGTGCTTCGGGGTGTTGGTAAAGCCCTTCCTTGCCAGCTCTCCAGTGTCCGGAGGACAGACCGGCAACTACCTGGCTGTCTGGACAGCTGGACACCAGCAGGGTCTCTGAGGCCAGATGCTCTGTCCTCCTGAGAAAATCCTCAGGGAGGCGGCAGGCAGGACAGGCCACCCTCACGAGCGGCCCGAGGCAACAGGGGAGTGGGCCCTCCGAACCATGCTCTTGGTTCACACATCCAGCCGGCCTCCCCTCAGGAGTGGTCTGGAGTCTGACAGAGGCCTGCCAGTGTGTTTTCCCTTTTTCTCACTGTCGCCCAGTAACTAGCTTCTAGACTAAAGCACAGGCTTACAGAAATAAGGTGACTTTGCACATCTTCTTTGGAATGGTGTTCACAGACCTGGAAATTTGTAGCTTCAGTGTTGCAGTATGTGTAACCTTATTAATAGTTGAATGCCAGACTGTGACGCGCATCCCAGTGAGTGAGGAAATGTGAGTGCTGGTGGTGGTTGCATGAGGCTCAGCCCTCTCGGGTTCGTCTTGAGCTCGCAGGGCCTCCTGCCCCCCGTCAGAGGGGCGCCGCCATGACCACCCTCAGAGAGCAGAGCAAACACCTTTTAAGAAATGCCACGAGGCTGTTTCTGGGGAACGCTGGCTCTGGGGGACGGGGCGCTGGCTCTGGGCCGCGCTGGGTGAGCTGGCCTGGGAGCCAGGGAACCCCTCGGTGGCCCCAAGCTGCAGCCCCTGCCCCTGGGAGGTGCCCCTCACCTTTGGGCAGTGATGCTCAAAGCACCCAGGCCCTGAGAGACCACCCTCTCGCCCTGGCCAGCCCTGCCCAAAGCATGCCCGCCGAGCAGCTCAGCGGCCTCCCCCAAGTTAGGGACTAGATACACGGACATGGAGGGGGCCTGTGAGAACCGCTGGCTCCCAAACCAACACGAGGCCGGGCGTGACCCCGGGACGCTGCTGCAAGGGCTGAGTGACTGTGGCTGTCTCCGCCGCCCATGTTTGCTGGATTAATGGAAACTGCTTTGTTTGCAGGGTTTACTGTCAGCCCCAAACCAGGCCACTTCTCCAGGTGGAACTGTAGTGTAGCGACCCCACGGCTCGGACGTCCTCGCCCCAGCCCGCGTCTCGAGGAAGCGGCCACAGCGCAGCGCCGGCCGCCTGGGACCTTCAGCAGCGCCGCGTGGAGGGCAGGCCGCGAGGAGGAGCTCAGCAGGGCGCGGCGCTGCGCACCCCAGCAAGTTGTTTCCAGTTTTAAACCGTTCTTTTGGGGCTGCAGTAAAAGATGAGAAATGAGGTTTTCTTGCTTTTTACTCTTAAACTTCAATGTAATTAAAATGTTATATATATATATAATTATACATATATACACAGTGTAAAATAAAAATGTTTCTTGGACAAGAAATCCCCTTAAATCCAACTGTTTATAAATAGTACTTCCCTGCTTCTGCACTGTTTTTAATACTTTAGGTGGTCAGGAGACAACCTGGAATGCACTCATGAAAGTTGTTAAAGTTATTTCTTGTAATTCAGGAAGACAAATGCTGCAATCATAGATTTTTAAAAATTGTTTGCACTTAAAATAGCTTACTGCTGTTAAAAAGTTATTTTGAATATGGGTGGAGTGGACTGCCAAGGTGTGGCACAAACATGCTCTTTTTTAATGTTAACATTTATTTTCATACTCTCGTTCCAATGTAGTCAGCTCTGTATTATATATATAAATAATGTAAGTCTGCAGTTGCGGAAAGGGTCACTTCAGCATTTAAAAGTAATATTTCTAATTCACACAAAGTTAATATTAAAGCTATCTTGAATATACCACGCGTCTGTCTTCTGTTAAACTGGCTCTAGCTTCACCGCGTTTTTGTTGAGGTGCTCAGGCCACATCCCTTGAGGCCATCCAGCCATCGAGATCGATTTCAGGCAGCTCTTGAACCCGAGGCTCATCTGGGGAGATCGCTGCTTCTCTGGCCGCTTCTTGCCACGTCCCCATCTTCAGCCGTGGTGGGCCGTGGCACGTGGGGCCGACTCTGGTTTCAGCAAACCATTTTCTCCTTACAGCTTAAAGCCCATGAGCCCACCTTCTGTCGCTCAGAGATCTCACCCACAACTCTCTCTACAGTTGTGTGTGAAAATGCTTTGTTACCCATGGGGCGAAAAGGCTAATGAGATGACTTGGGACTTTGATTTGGTTGAAACCAGCTGGTGAGCGGCTCTGATAGGTCAGGCCCACAGCTGCGTGCAGACTCTACAGGTGACTAGTGTAATCACAGTGTGCAGCTGCCAAGCAGAGACCCTTCTGTCAAATCATACACAGTTGAGCCCTCTGAAGGCCTTTATTCAGTCAGGCTCTAAACCATGGTGCCTAAAACACATTTCTCAGAGAGTAAACCAGGAGCACGTCTGAGTGATGTAAGGCTAGAAAAGATGCGAACACACTCCCCTCACCCCCCTGCCATCGTCTATGTGAGCGTGCCCACGGGATCGCGCTGCTGGTTGCAGGAAAACTCATCAGCGCAGGTCTTGCTTCCTTCCCGAGAGGAGAGGAGGACGGTTGGAGAGCCAGCTCCCCACTGCCGCCTGGCCGCACAGCCGGTCGGGTCTATGTGGACAGAGCTCACTGGCGCGCGGGCAGCAGGGCCAGGTGGCTGCCTGTGCCCTGGAGGCCTGGCCAGCGCCGGCCCACGCGGCGCAGAGCCCTGGAAGGCGGGGAACCCCTGGGCAGCAGAATTGTGCTCCTCACACCCAGGAGAGCAGGCCCACCCGCTGACAGAGAAAGGGGAGCCCCCCAGGGGCCCAGGGACCGCACGGCCGGCCCGGAGCCCAGCCCAGCACCACGCCGGGGGACGGGCACGGTCACCGCACGGAGCCCTTCACGTCTCTGTATTTAAAGTGGGTCACGACGCCCCTGAACTGCCTCAGAGCTGCCCTCGCTTGGA